>CAJHQP010002146.1:0-92471 GCA_905132765.1 Moricandia arvensis
TTGTCTCTAACGTCTCAAGGCATGAATATCGAAAAATACAAGATCATGAAAGCATGCCTCTTTGTTCACATCTAAACGCTCACGGAACTTTTTCTCACATCTCGAACGAGCAACAAATAGAACAGAGCAAGGTTATGAGATGACAACTCATAATCTTTTTTCTACACACAACTACTCGATACACTCTTAAATCTCAAATCCTTTCAATAAAAAGATTGGTCCATTCATGCAAAAGCCGCAAAGCGGCAGGGATTCAAAGCCACATGCGGCCAGTCCCAAAATAAAAACAAGGCCACACTTGGCCGATCCAAACATAAACGAAACATAAAAATGATAAAAAGCCTCATACGAGACGGCAACCTCACTCATCATTAGTTCTTGCAACCTCACCTTCAACCATCACCTCGTCCGAGCTTGGGGCTGCGCCTCGACGACCATGGCATCCTGCCCTCCTGCATCGCCCGAGCACGGCGGAAGGAGGCACTCGGATCTCAGACTGCCAAGGATCGTGTTGAAATCACCCTCAGCAACCCTCAACTCTTCTTTGTGCGCCGAAATTTGGGCTTCCTCGGATCGTGAAAATAGAGGCGCGTCACCCTGGAACAGCCAGACCTCGCTCATTCTTCCCTCAATGGCCGCGAGAGCCAGATCCCTGCTTCGGATGGCCGTCAAGGGGTCGAGGGAACCAGCAATCCTCGCCAAGCCGGCCTCAAACTCAGCGTGAAGGGCTATCTTGGCTTCCTCGATCCCACAAGCCATCAATCATTCTTCGCTCTGAAGACGACTCTGGAGCCGACGAGCCTCAAAAGCTTTCGTCTTCCTGACCTGCTTTGCCTTGAGCAGGGAGCTCGCAGTCTTCCCGAGGTCTCGCTCGAGCTCGCTGATTCGTGTCTTGAACTGGGACAACTCAACGGAATGAGCATCTTCAATAAACTTTAACTTCCTCGTAAGACGCTCAACCTCTGACCCACATTCACTGATCATCTCATCGATCAAAGATACGAACTGCACAAGACAATTAAAGGGTTAGAGATGGGTACAACATGCTAACAAGAAAGATCTTTGAAACAAACCTTGGCACGATACTGTGGCATCGCACTCGAGCCAGATCCTCCCTGCGGTGCAGAATAGCCTTCTTCTCCTTTAGTGCATCTTTTCCTCTTAATCTTTTCGCCGGCAGGATTCTGTAAAAATATTTTGGATTAGTTTTCGTAAAGTTAAGAACCCTATAATTAAATTTTAATATTAATATATACATACACATATGTGTATTTTGAGAACTCAGAGCTAGAACCCGTCGTTGAGATGCTCTAGTTATCCCTCAAAAATTTCATCTTGTTCTCGATTTTCTTTGAAAAAAGCGAAAACATAGAGTGTGATGATTATAACTATCTAACAATGTGGAATCAAAATGTGGAAGTTGATTCATCAAATCATCATCTTCCATTCACAGTTTTCTTTATAGCGAGTTCTCCAGAAACATTCCAGAGTTGACGTGTGGAGTAAAAACAACAGCCTTCTGCTGCATAGTACCTAAGATGAATAGTTCGATCCAACCGAAAACAATCAAAAGGATATCGTTTCCTTTAACAATGGCCTTGTTCCTTTTTACTCTACATTATTGTTTTGCTTTACGAAAACCAATCACTGGCCTCAGAATTCAAATGGCAATAATAGCACGAAATCACGCATATCTTGTACACTGGTTAGAATGTAACCAGGGTTACATGATTAGTTAACTAGCTAAGAGCATCTTTTAGCCATTAGAGCAAGATTATTGCAAAGTCCTTAGCAGAGGTTCTTAGGAACAGTTAAAGACCAGGTCCTTAACTTTTCAATTGAAAAAAATTAAGGACTGTTCCTAAGAACCTCTGCTAAGGACCTTGCAATAATCTTGCTCTTAGTATCCCAAACAAAGTATCTCATTAAAGTATTATTAGTTTTAATATACTCTAATTAATAATTAAAATTTAACCATCAAAATAAAGCGAACAACCATGCAAGTGTATCTCTTATTTTTGTTGAGTTTCTCTACTGGAATCTCACTCTCTTTTTCTCACTAACTGTTACAGTTTTGTATGTTTTAAATGTTTAGATACTGTCCTATAACTCCCAGTGAGAATGCCCTAAGGTATAAGATTTTGAATGTTTATAGTTATAATGTAAGTTCTTGTTCCATTTGATCAGAAATTTAGTTACCTAAAGACAGTTTTGTAACTAATATTTTAAAGAAGAAACTTTTTTTTCCTTTTCTTTTTTCCAAACCAGACTATTTTTCTTTCTTTCTCATATTAAAAACTTAATGGCCATGTTGAATACCATTGAAATTCAAAGCCTAAAAAAATACATGAGGTTAGTCATTGAGTTGTTGTTCTTGCTAATACTATAAGGATAACGTAATGTATCGAGACGATACAAAGGAGATGGAAACCTTTCACCAACTTTAAGAAAGTTGTATGTTTTTCTGATAAATTCACCAACTTTCCTCCCTTTGTTTAGAGTATATATTAAACCCACACGTGTTTCTCTCAAGACAACGCCAAAATTTTGAAAAGCGTCATGTGTATAAAATTTATGTATAAATAGGACATTTCACACTTACTTTCTTAGCACGGAAGCAAAAATCCCTTAAGCAAAGAAAAAAAAACTTTGTCTCTTAAACAAGAAAACTCCAACGGTAATTTTCTTGTGATTTTTCTTTTGTTGTTATAATCAAATATCTAACTAAAAACATTGGGTTATAACTTAATAAGAGCTAATTAACATTTGTAAATGTATTTTTTGATTTGCACCAAAGGAAAGAAGAATGGGTCCAGACAGTACTCCTCAACTTCCAGTGATCTATCTCTCCGACCAAACCCTAAAACCAGGAAGTGAGAAGTGGGTTCAAGTGAGGAGTGATGTCCGTAAAGCCCTTGAAGACTACGGAGCTTTCGAGGTGTCATATGATAGAGTGTCAGAGGAGCTTAAGGAATCGGTTTTGGAAGCCATGAAAGAGCTTTTCGACTTACCAGTTGAGGCCAAGCAGAGAAACGTTTCTCCAAAACCCTACACTGGATATTCCACTCATAATGGTCTCTCCGAGAGCCTGGGGATCCAGGATGCCGAGGTTTTGGAGAAAGTTAACGAGTTTACTCAACTGCTACGCCCTGATTGTGAGGGTAACAAGAGTATCAGGTAAGCTTGTGTTATGTGAAAGCAAAAAATATAGGTTGATGTTCATAAAATCTCTAGGATCGGTTTAAAAAAAAATAGGTTTAGAAAAAAATAGTTTTGCTTATGAACGATACGCGACCGATTTTTTTTTTAAGAATACTGATATATAGGAACTTGTTCATTAATTATTGCTGATTTATATCAAATATATTTGTTCGTAACTTTTGTTAATTGCTTCTATTTAAAGCATGAATTTTGTATTTATAAAACGTTCTCGCGTTTTGTTTGTTTTGTTTTCTCTTCTTTTTATTTATTTATTTTTTTAAATAAATTTGTGTATTGAAAACAGCGAGACGATCCAGAAGTTTTCAGAGAAGCTAGCAGAACTGGATGTGATGGTGAGAAGAATGGTTATGGAGAGCTTTGGGATAGAGAAGTACTTTGATGAACATCTCAAGTCAACGAATTACCGATTGCGACTGATGAAGTATATAGCACCACCTGATGTTGATACTAATGTTGCGGCTGCTGCTAAGACGAATGACGATGCAAAGGCTGATGCGGATGTTGGTACTGGCAGTTCTGCTAGTGCCGGTGATAATGCCAATGCCGTTGCTGATACTAATGATATTGTTAATGGTATTGCTAATGTTCATATTGATGATGAAGCTAGTGCTGGTGGTAAGGCTAATGGCCACGTTGGTGATGGTGTTGATGCTAATACTAGTGATTGTGCTAGTGTTGAGTCTAACGCCGACCTTGGTATTGATGTTAATGCTGATGCTGATGCTAATACTGGTACTCGTACTAGTGCTAGTGTTGGTGATAATGTTAAAGCTAATGGTGGCGTTGATGATGAGGAGAAGAAATTGGGTCTACCTTCTCATACTGATAAAAACCTTTTTACGGTGCTTTATCAATATGAGATTGAAGGTTTGGAGGTTTTAACCAAAGATGAAAAGTGGATCAGATTGAAACCATCTCATAACTCTTTCGTTGTTATGGCTGGAGATTCTGTATATGTAAGTTAACTTCTTCTTTATTCTTTAAGATGACATGCACACGTAAAATATCAACCACTACTCATAATAATCACGATTTTTATGACAAAAAAACATTCCATAGTTTACTTTTATATTCTTAAAAGCTAAAATCAAATAACTATATAACTTTTTTTACTGCTTATTGATATGTGATAGTTACGAAAATAATTCCACCTTATAACTTTTGATGTTATTTGCTTTCTGAACGTTGATGATTTGTGATCTGTCCAGATGTTTTAAGTTTTTGATATGGTTGTGCATGATTACATAGGATATCTACTAGAACTAAAGAGAAACAGAAAGTGTTGGAATAATAGAAAGCAACCCATCTTTTAAAATTAGAAAGTAGTAGAAGAAAAAAAACTAAAATTAAAAAAACAAAAATAGTGGAGAAAAATAAAAAGAAAAGGTGACTTTAGTTCACTTTCACTAATGGGACCAACCAAATCCTCTCTCTACAAACTTATGTTTTATGATTCTATTTGCTCTTGTTCACTCTCACTAGTCACTAGGGTTAGGACTTAGGAGACCAACCAAATCCTATAGCAACTAATGTTTTATTTTCTCTTTATCATTTTCACTACAAGCACATGCCTTGTCTATACATCATGTGTTTGTTTTTCTTCTAATATGATTTTGCTCTTAACAAAAAAAAGTAACAAGGATTTACTTGGTGATGTTTTGTCTTTTTGTTTGCAGGCACTTATGAATGGTAGACTAACTCGTCCGTTTCATCGAGTGAGAGTAACAGAGAAAAAGAAGACAAGATATTCAATAGCATTGTTCTCGACTCCAAACGCAGGTTACATCATTGAACCACCAAAAGAACTTGTTGACGAGAACTATCCACGTGTCTTCAAACCATTCACTTATGTTGACTTGATGAGTTTCTATCACACTGAGGCTGGTCGGAGAGCTCGATCTACTCTTCATGCCTATTGTGCCGTCTCCGAAGCATAAATGCGTGAGCTCGCTTACGAGAGTTTCAAGAATGTTTTCATAATTTCAAGATTCAACTAATATCAAAAACCATGTCGTACTACTAAATAAGGGGTTTTGACTAGTTGAATTATGTTTGTGTGATTAGTATTGATATATTGTGAATTTCGGGAGAGCCTTTTGAGTTTCTCTGTTGTATGAAATGTCAAATAAAGTTCATGCACATGGACAATAATGTAATAGAATTCAATCGATTAATAATAGTAATTTAATTAATATCAAAAAATTGTTTATTTTAGTTACAAAACTGAAATTAATTCTAAAAGTTACCAATTTATTAAATAATATATGTATCTTTATAATTTTATGACTTTTCATTGTAAAGTTAAAGGTTGTGTATTTTCATTATTTTGTTATTTAAAATTTATTAATAATAAGAGTTGTGTATTTTTATTATGCAATGAAGTGTTTTTTTAATTATGTGTTTTTTCAAAATTAATTTTAAACATACTATTTTAAAATAATTACTACAAATCTGAAAAATTATGAATATTCATATAGATTGTTATGATAGTTTTGGTGACGGCACGTTTGCATCCCTTCGGTAGCGATACATATGCTCTATTTTGGTGATAATACGTTTGCACCTTTTCATTCAAGAAAAATTCACACCTCTTCGAACACGACACGTTCACACCCTTTCGGAAACAACACGTTCGTACCCTTTCGGATACGACACATTCACACCCTTTCAGATACAAAATGTTCGCATCTCTTCGAACATGAAATGTTCGCACTCCTTAAAATATAAAATGTTCGCACCCCTTCGGATACAAAATGTTTGCACCCCTTCAGACACAAAATGTCCGCACCTCTTCGGCCACAAAATATTTGCACCTCTTCGACCACAAAATGTTCGCATCCCTTAGGTGACCATCCATTCGCACCTCTTCGGTCCACAACATGTTTTCACCCCTTAGGTGATGATCCATCCACACCCTTTGGATAATGACTTGTTTGCACCTCTTCGGTGATGATTCACACTCTTTTGGTGACGACCTGTTTGCACCCATTTGGTGACGATCCGTTCGCACTTATTTGGTCATGATATGTTTGCACCACTTTGGTCAGAATACATTTGCACCTCTTTGATCAAGACACGTTCGTACCTATTTGGTTCCGACATGTTCGCACCTCTTCAAGGTATCATATGGTTATTAATATTTGCTAAAGCATTCTATAACTTTAAAGGAGAGGTCTTAGGAAATCGTTGGTATTTTATTTGATTACATTGTTTAAGATATATGTCACACTCTAAGCACTTAAGAAGTTATCCGGTAAAACATGTGGAAGGTAGCGAACAATGATGATGAAGGATAAATGCGGAAGTGGCAAGCAATATATATATATCTATGAAAAGATATAATTTCAAAAAATGTGTGTATTTAGAGAAGCGTTGATTCACAAAAAAAAAAAAAAAACAGAAAGACACATTTTGAATTAGTAATTTGATTGACTCATACTTTATCGATCTAATAAACTATATGAGTTAGATTGCTTAACCAAAACAAATTTAACCATAGAATTTTAGTTAAACAGTTAAATGTATTAATCAATTAAAAAGGCATATTATTAGTAAATTAAAATGGCATGTGAAAAGGTGTGTTGTTCAAACAAATAAAGAGACATGCGAAAGGGTATTTTATTCGGAAATTAAAAAAGAGATGTGTGAAAAGGTGCATTGTTTAGAAATTAACAAATGCATTTAAAGAGTGTATCAGAGAAAGACATGTTCTTTGCTAAAACATTTTGATTATTTCATAACTTATAATAAAGTAAAATTTTGTTCGTTAGACTACAAAAATGAAATAAAGTGAATCGTTGGATGTAACCTTTTTCATATAAGAATTGGTGACATCAGTAGTCAAGAAAAATATGTTTGCTATTATATATTGTAACATTTCATCCTAATAATATGTTTAATCGTGAAAATTGCAATGATTTAAAACATATTGTTAAAATATATATACCTATGTACCTTTTCGTCTTAACATTGTGTTTCTTCATTTTAAGAATTGTATTGGTTTAGAAAAAATTGTTATGAGGATTTAGCTCTTCATCCTAAAAAATACATTTGTTAAAAATAAATTATTAAAATGTCTAAAGATGTATCCAAATAAATGATAAAGGTTGTAACTTTTCATCTTAATAATGTGTCTTTTCATCTTATAAATTGCATTGATTTTTAAAATGTTGTCAAAATATATAATTGTGTATCTTTTTATCTTAACATTGGTTTTTTATTTTAAAAATTATATTTGCTTAAAAGAAATTATTCTAGATTTGGTTAATTCACTAATTAGTTTTAGAGAATTTTATAACTTTTTCAACATATGGCATATGTTTAAACCGATACTCTGAAATTTTGTTGTGATCTCATAGCAAGTAAACGAACGTGTACATTTCATGGATAGGCGCCTTCACTTTTTATCCCGGCAATTGTTTTTAGTATATGTACACATTATAAATTTATAAGGTACATACATTTATGTCTGTGGAAAATTTAACAAACTTGAGAAAATGCACTAAGTATTAATATATTTTTGGTTAAATTTGAAAAGAATACCAAACCAAATGCATAAAATATCAGTATAAATTTTCTGGATTATGAAAATTTGTCTATTAATTAACATAAACAGTTTCTTCAAAGGTAATTATATTGTGGATATATTTTGTTTTTGTTGTGGTAAAACCAACAAAATTTTTTTTTAAAAATTATCAAAGATGCAATAAAATCACGACGAAGAAAACAATTATGTATAGTTACACCTATGGTTTATATGTTTTAAAAATTTATTTGTGTATGCAAGAAAGGTTGCATACTAAATTCTATAATTATAAAAATATTAAAATTACTGTTTGTGGAAGATCACAATTTAGGATGCCAAAATATTTCAAGTAAAAAATATGTTTTAAGTGTTAATCTATCAGGAAAATGTTTAATACCTAATCTTATGAAAATACTAGCGTCGGTCCGTGCTATACGCATGATATATTTTATGTATGATGTTTATAACTATATTATTGTATATTTTTATTGCTTGTGATTTATGTTTGCATTTGCAAGAGAAGTGTATAATAATGTTTATGGTTTTTAAAAATGTTTGGGCATAGGGCAAACTAATTCTTGTATGATGTTATTGTTTGTTTCCTTTAGTTAACGTTTAGAAGTAATAACTGGTTAAATCTTTTTGGTTGCTTTTTGAAACTATATACACCAATATGTGATTAGGAAAGGATTACTGAAGTAAGAATTTGATGTGTTGTTACCGTGTTTTTGTATTATAGCGAAATTGTTTATTTTAGATCACTACAAAAAACTTATTTTTAGGAGGTTTATATTATTAATTCATCGTAATAGGGGAGTTACGACGAATTAATAAGGAAAAGTTTGTTGTAAAACGTTCGTCATAACAAAATATTCATCGTAAAGTTCACGTAAGTTTTATGAGGAAACGTCGTAGTCGTAAAACAGAAGAAAAAAATCGTCGTCATGTCCTGGTTATAGATCATCGTAAAGCACTCGTAAATTTTCCATGTAAATTTTAAGAGGACTTTACAAGGCTGCCTTCTAAAGTCTATACAAAATTATGAAGAGTTAACTAGTTATTTGTTGTAAACTCCTTGTAAAATTTACGAGGAGTTTACATGGTTGTTTATATATTATATTTTTATATTATACAGAATATTACGAATATTCAAAATTTTAAAATATTTATATTTTAAAAAAAATAGATATATAATTTAAAATGTTTTAAAAGCCATATAAGTATAATATTTAAATTTATAATACAAAACAGAAAAAAAGCTATGGAATCACGTTGTCGAAGTAGCTCGGGGCGCCGCTCTGTTCCGGAGAGGTTGGATCCATTGATTCGGGAGGAGGTTTCTGCATCCCGAGAGCCGCTCGTCTAGCGTCCAACGCTCTCTGCATAAGTGAATTTCCCACTGCCACAACGTCGAGCAGATCTTCAAGTGAGTCCAAGCGAACCTACTGTGAATCCATTTGAGCCCGCATCTGAAAGGTTTTCTGCTCCCGTCTCGAAAGTATGACGATGTCGCCCTTGCGACTTCGTTGACGGAGCCAATTCCCACCGTCCATCCCTTCTTTCTATGAGCCACCTTCGTAAAAAACAATACATATTAATATAGTTAATTATATAAAAATAATACATATAAATTAAAATCTGTTTTAAAATTTTACCTCTTCGAAGATCTGGTCGACCTCTTCTGTATTCAATTTGATAGGTAATCTGTCGGGAGACTGTTGGTTAGCTGTGTCTCCTGCTCTTCAATCTGAAAAGCCACTTGGTGAAAGAGTTTTCCGTACCGTGGATCAACAAAAACCTGGCGTTATGTGGCGTGAGTCATCTTGAATAGTTCAGACAAATATGGTAAGGCTCCGGTCTTCTCGTCCTACAAACAGAAAGAATAAATTAAATATAATTTTAAAAATAAAATTAATTAATAAATAAATAAAAGAAATAAAATTAAATATTGAAAATAAATTTACAACATCTAGACGGATCCCGGCGTAGGATGTTTTCCCGGTTCTATGAAGCATGGGAAAATGACCGTCTTTATCCCTTGTTCTCTGGGAAGTGGAGCACGAGTTGGACTTGCGGATCGAGGAGAGTAGCTTCCAAAAGGCGATGAGACCATCCCATACATCCTTCGAGATCTCAGTGGGCTTGCCGTCATAACCATGAATTTCCCACTTTTCCTTCCAATCGAGACGGTGTTGCAAAGGCGGACCTTTGCTTCTGCAATGAATTCCGCTTTCACCCTCTTGTTGATCGCTAAGACCAGTGTCACTATTGCTGAAACAAAATAAAAGTTTAAAAAATATTAAAATACATAATAAAATATTAAATATAAAAATTTTAAAAATATTGACCGCAAAACATTTAAACCACGTCGTCTTAACGTGGTCTGGAGTCATAGTCCAGTTCGGATGGGTTTCGAGAAAACATCCATTGATCATGTCTGAAACACTCGGGCTGACACGGTAGTTGGCTCCAAACTTGAAAACAATACCAACTTGTTAGAAAAAAAACTTAATATGATATATAAATTTAAAATAATAAGAAACTTACCAATAAGTGCCCCGTGGTCGATCGGGTCCAGAATATCTAAACCCTCTTGCCAGTTGGGCAAGAAGATCCTCCACTGTATATGTAGCATATGGTGCCGATGGAGGTACACGCAAATCTGGATGAACTCCAGCTGCTACAGCAGGATCATGTGCAGCATGTGGAGCTGCTGGGGGAGGAGGAAGAGGCATCTAAGGGGGTATTTGAGGTCCAGGATGTGTAGGGCTCCAAGAAACTCTCGGAGACGCTAGAGAGGCGGGAACGTCGTGACAAATCGGAAGAAGATGCAGTCCCAACACCGTCTCCAAACATCTGACCATAAGTGGGTGCACATGGTTTTTTCCTAGGAGCCATCTAAATTAAAAAAAATGGTATCTGTACAATTAGTTCAGTTACCTAAACTAATCACCTAAACTAATTGCTTAAGTTAATTACCTAAACTAACCACCTAAACAAAAAAAATGAGGGGGAGAGAACTTACGAGGGAAAACACTGGTGAGTTGAGAGGAATGAACGAAGCGAGCCGCGTCCAGGGTATCGTGTTTATAGAGGGAAAACACTGGTGAGTTGAGAGGAATGAACGAAGCGAGCCGCGTCCAGGGTATCGTGTTTATATAGGGAAAACATTGTCCTCGTGAATTTCTCTAAACTTACGAGGAAGTTACAAGGCCCGTGTTTCTATTACGGCGAAGTTACCAGACCCACTTTTTTAAATTACGATAAAATTACCAGGCCCGTGTTTTCTATTATGATGAAGTTTCCAGGCCCGCGTTTTTCATTTTACGACGAAGTTACCAGGCCCGCGTTTTTCATTTTACGACAAAGTTACCAGACCCGCGTTTTCAATTACGACGAAGTTACTATGTCATATATGAAACCCCAAAAATCAATTCCCTAAAGCCCAAAGTTACTTATCTACAACATCATATCTATTTTACACCTTCATTCTCATTATCCAATTTTCCTTAAACCCTAAACTGCAAGTGAATTTTTAAAATCGAAATGAATAAATATTATATTAAACAATGGGGAGTAATATGGATTGTCATAATCAACCTATAAAAAGTTACTATGTTAAAATTTATATTATATTATAGTGTTCACTTATTTGAGTGAGATATGTTACTTGAGATTTTAACCACTTCACATAGTGTTCATCTTTCTGTCGATCCAGTTCAGTTGCGGATATTCATGGTATTGCTTCTTCAACTTACGTTACATACGAGCTGCATTTAGACGAATGTATCACTTCATATAATTAACATCATTTCACATAATTAAAATTAACATCAATATTTAACTTTCAAACGAACGCGTCACTGCATGCTCCCAGTTGAGCAGAATATAAGTGTGGGCACTATGCTTATCATCGTCACCATACCACCATATTTCTCTCAATCTACCACTAAACCGTCCAATTTGACAGAAAATGTCAGGAACATCGCTAATTGCATAAGTTGGCATGACTCCACCATCATCATATCTTCTAGGAATTCTTTTTCTGGTAAGTACCGTTGGTGAAAAGTAGTATGATGTGAAGTGATATGTTTATGTTGTCAAACTCCCAGCAACTATTGAACCTTCCACCTTTGCAAGGTTTTTCGCTTTCCCCTTCAAATGTTTCATGGAGCGCTTGTAGGGATACATTCATCCTTTGTGAACATGTCCATGAAGCAATTCCTTGTACGGAAGGTGGACAACTAGATGTTCCATCATGCCAAAATGTTGGAGGAATTGATGATGACAATCAAACCAACAACTCTACCTACCATTCTTCAGTTGATCCAAGACAATATGGACAAGATAACCTTCCATGTTTAGTCCATCCAAATGTCCTTCTATAAGCAAGAAAGTCACTTCTCGTCCACAACAAAACTTCTCGCATCGTAAAATTGTTTTTCATGGAACAATCATATGTCCTCACTCCTTCTGACCACAAGTCCTCCAGCTCTTATATCAATAGTTGAAGAAAAACATCTAATGCCAGTTTTGGATGCTTCGGACCAGGGACTAAAATGGTCAAGAATATAAATTCTTGGTCCATGCACATCTCCAGGGGCAGATTGTACGGCGTAAGAATGACTGGTCACAAAGAATATTGTCTCCTAAATATTCCAAATGGACTAAATCTGTCTGTGCATAGCCCAAGATAGACATTTTGAATATCTCTAGCAAAATTTGGGTGTACCTTGTTGAAATGTTTCCACACTCTTGCATCTGACGGATGAGCAATCTCGCCATCCCTCTGGACATGTTCAGCATGCCACCTCATTACTCTGGCAGTCCTCTCAGATTGATATAATCTTTTCAATCTGTATGTAATTGGTAAGTACCACATTCTATGGTATGATACCCTATTCCACCCAAGTCCTTGTGATTTAAATCGTGGCTTTTTGCATAATCAACTCTCTTCTAGCTTCTCATAGTCTCTCCAGTAGATCATGCAGTTATCGATGCAAACATCTATTATTTCCGAAGTCAAGCCAAGACTATAAATTAATTTTTGAATCTCATAATAAGATTTAGCTGACACGTTGTCTTTTGGAAAATACTCTTTAACCAACTCGGCCTATGCATACATGCAATTCTCAAGTAAATTGTGATTTGTTTTAATATTCATCATCTTAGCTACTAGAGACAATTTAGAGAGACTTTCTCTACAACCAGTGTAGATTTGTTGATTTGCAGCATCTAGCATTTCATAAAAAAAAATTTCATCCAAATTAGGTTCTTCAACATTTTTCAGTTTCATTAGCTATTGTTGTAGTAGTTTCTAAAAATGCATCAATAATCATGTCGTGGACCCTATCATGATCTACCATATGTTCCTGCTGGTGATAGCTATATCCATTATGCAAATAATTCGGTTCTTCATTATTACTAGCATCCTAAAAATTATTATTACTACTAATAGCTTTATTTCCACTATAACATTTTCCATATTAAAACCAAATATAGTATTGTGGTGTACAACCTATGTTTAATAAATGTTTCCATATAGTTTCACTACGGGCAAATTTTTGAATTCTTGCACTTCTAACAAAGACATAACATCTTCTCGCTTTCCTGCGTGATCGGTGTACGGCCTGTTTGGTACATGAATGTCTCAAGCCCGTTTAGGAATGCATTTGTCACTCTACCGACGGAATATTTGTGCGTATACATTCAACTCCGCAACTCGTAAATATTTCTACCATCAGACCGTTTGTTTTTCTTGATCTTTTTCTCTTCTTTTTTTTTGTGTTTGTTTGGAATGAGAATGGCCATAAATATAGAAATTTTTTGAGTTTGGTAGGTAAAAGTGTAAGTACGGATTTATAAGGAAATATTTTACTAGGATTTTACAAGTCATTAACATATTATTTACAAGGAATTTACAATGAAATTTGTTAAGTGAACCACACTTAAATAAAGTTTTCACCTAAAATAACGGAAGCATGATTCGTGGTAAAGCCCTTGTAATATTGCAAGGAGTTTACGAAAAATGTTTTCTTTCCTCGTACAAGCGTTATACATTTACATCTACTTTACGACGAGTCCATTTCCTCGTAAATTTACGACGAGTTTACAAGTAAATGTCATAGTTATTGTCTTGTAACTTTACGAAGAATATTTTTCCTCGTAATTCTTTCTCGTTATAAGGATGTTTTCTTGTAGCGTATAATACTGGTTAACATTTTGTGTGCATAATAAGGGAAGTCGCTGCCGGCTTATTTTTCTAAAACTTTTTGGCTTTGAAGTGTATCGTCATTATTAGACTTTTTAAGATAAAAAAACGGGAAAATCGCATAAAAAACCTTGAAAGTGGCACTCACTGACACTTTAAACCTTGAACTTTTTTGACTATCACTTTAAACCTTCTAAGTGGCAATTGTATCACAATAAACCTTCAACTTGGCTAACTTGTACATCAAGTAAAAAGTTGACCTGTTGTACAGGTAAAAGTGATGAGGTGTCGGTTTTTTTTCGAAAATAATTATTATTTAATTAATAAAATAAATAAAAATTAAATAAAAAATCAGAAAATTAAATAAAAATCAGATAAAAATCAAAAAAAATAATAAAATTTTATAAGTAAATTAAAAATCATTTCAAAAAATCAAAAAATAATTAATAAAATAAATAAAAATAAATAAAAATCAGAAAATTAAATAAAAATCAGATAACTAAAATAAAAATAAAATTTTAAACTAAAATTAAAAATCATAAAATTAGAAAAATATTTCAAAAAATAAAAAAAAATACAAGATTAGTTTAAAAAAAACAAATATATCATCTTTAACAATAACAATTTCAAACATATCACTAATGACGATAGTGGTTTCTCACAAAATCATCGTCAATGACGTTTTGACATATTCCTAATGATAGTTTCATCGTTGACTTATCTCTAAAGAAAATTTCATCCTTGATATATCTACTATTTTAAATGATGGTTATCTAAAATATCGTTATTGACATATCTACCATCATTTTTAATGATGATGTCGAAAACAATCGTTAGAGATAAGTCAAAACGTCATTGTTAATGGTTATCTCAGAAACCACTATAATCATCAGTGATATGTTTAAAATTGTTATTGTCAACTGCTTGAAACAATAGATAGGTCAACGATGAAACTATCATTAGAGATATGCAAAAAAGTCATTGTTAATGATTTTGTGAGAAGCTACCATCGTCATCAGTAATATGTTTGAAATTATTATTGTCAAAGATGATATATTTGTTTTAAAAAAAATAATCTTGTCATGTAAAAGAGAATATTATGATTTTTTTTATTTTCTTTTTATTTTTTGTATTTTAATTTATTTTTTGATTTTTTGCAATATTTTTCTTATTTTATGATTTTTAATTTATTTTAAAATTTTATTTTTATTTTAATTATATGATTTTATTTAATTTTCTGATTTTTTATTTATTATTTATTTATTTTATTAATTATGTTTTTGATTTTATGATTTTTAATTTACTTTTAAATTTTTTTTTTTTTTGATTTTTATCTGATTTTTATTTAATTTTCTGAATTTTTATTAAATTTTTATTTATTTTATTAATTAAATAATAATTATTTTTGAAAAAAACCGACACCTCATCAATTTTACCTGTACAACAGGTCAACTTTTTACTTGATGTACAAGTTAGCCAAGTTGAAGGTTTATTGTGATACAATTGCCACTTAGAAGGTTTAAAGTGATAGTCGAAAAAATTCAAGGTTTAAAGTGTCAGTGAGTGCCACTTTCAATGTTTTTTATGCGATTTTCCCAAAACATAAGAGTCTGCAAAATCTTATTAATGCACTTTCTGTCATTTATTTTATAGGCATGAATCTTTTTATGTAAATCATATTTTATATATTTGTCTATGCAATATGATAAAATAGTCTGCCATAACAAATTGTTGTATCTTTTGACATGAATTTTGTCGGAACTATTATAATTTAAACATTATGTATTAGCTGAATAATTATTTTAAAAGAAAAATTGAAATTAAGCAAAACAAATAAAAAATCATGGAAAATGAGAAGTTTATAACGTGTAAAGGTCAAGATGAATTGGAAGTGATTGATATGATTAAAAAGGCGCATAAAGTTTTCTATCTATTGTTTATAGTAGAAGAAGTCCTGACATTTGCTTTGTACTCCGAAAGGATACAAATATTATGTAGAAACCATTATATATATATATTTAGAAACCATTATATTTCAGAGAAGATAAGTGTAGCTGGAGTTATACGAAAAGTGGCTTGTATACCGTTAAGTCGGGATATTGGGTGGCAAGCAATATACTAAGCCCGATGAAGTCTTGGTATCGGAACCCAACATCAAAAGGTTACAAACTCATGCATGGAAGATAAAGGCCAACAAGAGATGAAACACCTAATTTGGCAAGTGACGTCGGGATATTTAGCGGTAATAAGGAATCTAACATATCGTCATATGCTATGTGATAATCATTGCCCAAGATGTGGGGAAGAGGACAAATATGTCAACCATGCGATTTTTGAATGACCGCCAGCCTTACAAACATGGACCCATGCCACTACACCATCTTCCTGGATATATTTCCAAATTTGAATGTCTACACCAACTTGGACTACTTATTCTGGAGGAAGAATTCAATTGAGGATCCAGACCTAGATAGAGATCCATATCCTTGGATCATCTTGTATCTCTGGAAGGGAAAAAATGATAAGTTGTTCATGAGAATTACAAGGGATCCGCTTGAACTTGTTAGATATGCTGAAAGTGAAAGTAATGCACGGTTTGAGGCAAATTCACCAACTGCAGAGACAATGCCCCATCAACCTCAGAATACACAAGCCATAGGTTTACAAAATGTATGTCTGATCGATGGATCATGGACTGCGGAATCGCCTTTCAGTGGGTATGGTTTGGTATATCATGATGGATCTGAAATGATCAGCTCATGAGGTTGAAAAACATCGAGGGACGATTATCTCCGATACATTCTGAGTTGGGAGCCCTCATTGGGGCAATGGAGAACATGATTCAGTACAATGGGTGCCGACACTTTGGAACAGACTGCAAGAACGTTGTAGACATGATCAAGGGTCCTAAAGCTTGGCCAGGCTACTCAACAGAACTATTATAGATTTCAAGGTGACAAGACGTGTTTCAAGACTTCAAGATCACGCACATCCCGAGGAACCACAACAAGACTGCAGACTCCCTAGCTAGGACGGCTCGAGTCTTTCATAGAAATCTTGGTTTTATTGGTTATTCTATCTCGGTATGGATTCCCAGACTACCTCTAGTTTACTTGATGGAACAACCGTTTGATGTCAAAAAAAAATATTTGGTTCCGTCATATGTCGGTTTCTGTTATCTTTCTCTCACAAATATATTTGCTGCCTCTTCTCCACCTTTTCCATGCAGGGGCGGAGGCAACTGGTAAAATATGCGTTCATTGGCTCCTATATTTTTCGCTTAAAATTAATTTGGAACCTATGACTTTAGATTGATTTCGGGTTTTACCTTACGTGATACCTAATAATTTAGTGATCATTTGATTATTATTTTTATTTGTATCCTTCTTTTTTATTTTTCTGTTGGAAATTTGAAAATTCTAAAATTTCTATTTTCGACACAAAATAATTAATCGCTTTCTTTTGACATTTTTTAGATTGCATTTGTGTTGTTTTTAACCTTACTAACTATTTTAATATCAACTAGATTTTGATCCACGCAACCGCGCGGGTTTTGTTTTCATTTTATATACTTAGATATTTTTATTTCATCATTAGTAACATTAGTTGTAGATTTAAATGTTTGTATAAGCCACACAAACATATTATAAGGATAGGTAATATATAGCACCAAATTATTAAATTATTGATAAGTTTTATTATATAAAATATAACTTTGTAGTATAAAAAAACCCGCATGACCAATAATATTATAATTAATACAAAATTCTTGTAAAATTAGATAATATATAACAATAAATAAGTTATTGAAATTTTTATTATATAAACTATAATTTTATAGTGTAACTTTAAAGTTGTTCATATACTTAAATGTTTATATAACTATTACAAACACAATAATTTTATAGTTTATATTTTTTAGTTTATCTTATTGGGGTTGCATTTGATTACTAAATAAATTAATATATTTGAAAAATCATATTTTAAAATTATTTAATATTTAATTTCTACTAAACTATAATACGGATTTCAAAGTTAGATTATCGTTTAGCAATTTTTTATATTTATTTAGATAATATATATATATATATATATATATATATATATATATATATATATATATATATTAAGTATAGACTTTTTATTTCATTTTATAAAAAGATATAATTTTTTATTTTTTTCGTTTTATAAAATATAACTGAATATATATTAATATATAATTATATTTTATTATTAATTCGAAATTAATGAAATATTTACAGAACTTTTTAAAGTTGAGATCTTGCTAAAATCTTTTTCAAAAGATTTGTTCTAATTTTTAATATATATTTATATTTAAAATAAAAAGATATTAGAAGATATTATGAAAGTTGTTACAAATATTTTATCATTAGCTTTAATGAAATACAGTTTTTAAAGTTTTCTATTGATGGTCCAAAAAAAATCACACATGAAATGAGTCATAACTTCTCTTTTAATAGAATAGACTAGATTTTGACCCGCGCAACCGCGCGGGTGTTTGCTTTCATTTATATATTTATTTAACATCATTAGTGGTATATATTTTTTAAACTTAATCATATATTTAAAATTTTATATAAATATTTCAGATACAATAGTTTATACTTTACATGTCGTAATGAATCAATATATGCATAAAACAACATATTGTAAAAATAAATTCATGTTTTCTTATCCGCACGTCAAAATTTTGAATTACGTTTTAGTATTTTTATGTTTCTTCATTTTAGATAAAATATGTTAATTTCTATAAATATATAATGTAGATTAGTGTATTAACCAGTTTTGCTAACATATTATATTTTTTAACATAAATATTTATGTTTATGAAAATAAAATAGATTAGTTCATCAGTATAATAAAATTTTAATATAATAGAATATTATGATATAAAAATATGAGATGTTGTTATTTTTTCTTTTAATAAATGATAATTGAATTTATTTATTTATATATATATATAGAGAGAGAGATTAAATTATACTAATATTTGTATTATTAACTACAAAATTAGTAAACATATTTACATAAAATTTTAAAATTGAGATCTTGTGAAAATATTTTTTTCAGTATATTTATTAGGATTTTTAAAATACAAATATTTATATTTAAAATTAAAATATATCAAAAGTATTATGATTAAAGTAGTTACACAAATTTTATATTATTAGGCTTAAGAAAATACATTTATAAATTTTCAAGGAAAGGTTCAACTAAAAAATCACACACGAAAAATACCATGACTTCTATTTTAAAGTGTAGATGAATGTATCATTTAAATAAAATTGTGTGTGGAGTGCAAATTAAATAATATTGGTTTTTCGGAATAATCTACAGTAAAATCTATACCAAATATGTGAAAATAGATAGTAGGCTTGATTTAATAATCAACCCGTGTTTCAGTCAATATGTAAGCCATGGGATTAGAAACAGAATAATGATGTTTATTATTTGCTCGTGAGACTAAAGTTCTAATGATCTTTATATCTTTAATAAAAATCTAAACATAGTTATACATATGTATATATACATGTATCAACTAAATTTGGAAGGTTGTTATATAATATCTTTTTTGGAAAGATATATATTGTTAGGATAATATCAGCTTAATAACAAAATACATTTAATATTTTTTTAAAGGATAGTCTAACTTAAAAATCACACATGAAATGATAACTGTATTCTAGTGATAGTCCATTTTTAAAAAAATCACACATGAATCCAGGTTGTGACTTCTATTTTAATAGATAAGATAGATATACATATATATATATATATATATATATAAATAAAGTACTATTTATATATAGTTTCAGATTTAATTATATATTTTATAATATATAATTATATTTAGTGACTCTAGTGTAAATAGTGTCGGGCTCCATCCTTTCTTCGATCATCTCCTTCCTCCTCACTTTCCTTGTTATCCACGTCTCACAAATCATCTTCTCCATTTCACTCGCTCTTCGTCTCCACCACTGGCTTCGCCGGCCTCTACTCCGCGGCTATGTTCTGCTTGTCGACTGGAGTGATTGAGAGAATAGGGTTTAAAGGGTTTGTGACTGGGTTGCGTTACGCCCTGCTCTTCGTTCTCAAGCAGCGATGGGTGTTAGACTTTCCCAATCATTCAGGTTTGTGTCTTTATGATTCTTGATTCATCGATTTGTTGTTATGTTTGCTTATTGTTACTTAATTTGGTCCACACAGCGTTCACGGATTTTTCTTTGTTGTTTTTACAGATTGCGAGAATGATTTTTTAGTAAAGAAAACTAATCTTTAATTTTTATAGGTGTAGATACACCACCTTGGAAAGCGAGAGTTACATTGAATGGCAGATCATGTTGTTTTGGGTTGGAGTTAAGAAGGCCATAAAGGAGATAAATCTGTAACTGTGAACGAGAAAGAGTGCCTACTGCCAACCAGTTGATCAAAAGGTTGTGTTTGGTTAAAAGTCACTGTAATCTTTATCAACTAGTAGACTATGGTTTTAAATGGGGAAGTGGTGAGGAAAAAAAGAGGTGTTGCTTCTATTTAACATAAGTCACTGTAGAAGAGATCACTTTTTATTAAATATTTGATGTTTCATTTTTATAGATAATTTTTAATTTTATTAAAAATTATATATCCAATGATATGTTTTTTCTCTATTTTGTAATTGATTAAATAGTTTTTAATTTATATTTTACTGATACTTTCTAGACAAAAAAATAATATTTTTTTAATAATTATGTGTATATTTAAAATATTATACATTTTAAAACGAAAGGAGTATTAATTATAGACTAAAGTGCGGTCAATAATTTTAAAACAAAAATAAAATACAATTAGTGGTATTTAAAATTATTCTGAAACTTAACCCTACAAAGTATTACTCCCCCTGTTTCATAATAAGTGTCACTTTAGGTTTTTAATTTTGTTTCAAAAAAGTGTCACTCTACACTCCCAATGCAATTTTGTACATTAAATCTAATTTTTACCCTTTTAAATAGCCAATAGATTTTTATTTAAATCATTCTTATTTAATTAATCATACATTAAATAAGGATATATTAGTCTATTATACATACTTCTTAATCTCCGTGAAAAGTGTCAAAGTGACACTTATTCAGAAACGGAGGAAGTACTATTTTTGTACTGTATGTTTTGTTATGCTTGTAATGTAATCGATTTTCTAAATCATAGGTTCAAGAGTCAATTATATTTATTTATGGGCTTATTTGCTTAATAGCCATATATGGAGTATAAATTAGGTAAATAACATTGATTTTGACATAATGTAATGTCAGACACTTACACAACTTTTTAGCCGGTTTTATCCCTTCTCTTAACAAGTTCTCAGTCAACTTGTATGATAAGATGACGTCGCAGGTTGTGAGAATAGACGATAGAATATGTAGTTAAGAGTGGTCACATATATTTTATATGAAAGAAAGAAGAATCATCCACGTCACACGTTTACTGACTATATACACATACAACAAGTGTTCTATTCTATATTACTGAAGTAGTATAGAGTTATCACTGAGAAGAAAACAGTGGCAACGATGAATGACGTTGGGGTTCAACTAATCAAGGTTTTCAATTAATTACGATAAAACCGATCTCCAATAGGTTATTATATAGTAGAAGAAACAATGATGGATATATTTTCGATGATGTTGTTTTTAATGTGAAAAAAATAGTATGGATCTCTATAAATTGTATAAAATATAAGATCTATTTAATTTATATATGCTAATTTATAATTTAAGTATCAAATATAAAATATTATAAAAAGAAATAAGAGTTTTTGTTGATGAAAAAGATATTCATCCACGCCTCACTTTTAATTACCACATATATATGCACTAAGTGTTCTATTCCACGGTTCAGGGTAGTATAGGATTATAACTCTATTCACAACCTTTAAATACTAAATATTACCCTAACCCCTAAATACTAAACACTAAACTTCAATCACTAAACTCAAACTCAAATATAAACTATACTATATATTTATAATATTTAAAATAAATTTAAAATCTGAAATAATATATAATATCTTTTAATATTATACTATACTATATAAAATGCAAAGTAGAATAGACTATGAATTAAAATCATTCATGTGAATGTGATTAACAAAATGATAAAAGTAAATATGTAAATCACTTGTGTCGGTGTGAATAACGCATAACCAATAATCATATCAATGATACAACTTCAAGACATCATATATGCATATTCACTGTACGATCAAATTCTATTCTACACTCGTCAAATAGAATAGAACAAAACAATATGAAATGTATATGATTGCATGGAAGAAGTTAATAATGACCCGAACCGTACCTCTACTTTCTAAATACTAAATTATAAATTCTAATCACTAAACCCAAACTTCAAATATAAACCCTAAATCCCTTTCTTTAAATACTAAACCCTAAACCCAAACATAAACCCTAAATCCAAATATCAAAATCAAAAATAATACATAATATTAAACTATACTATATAAATATGAATTATAGAATATATTTAGATTGATAAACTAGAAACTGGTAAAAATAAAATTTCCAAATAATCAAATTTTTCCAACATTCAAATAAATAAATATCATTACAATCAATCACAAAATGACAGAGAAAAGAACTATCAAATTTGAAGGCATGATAGATTGTTTGATTTTTAATAAATAATATAGAAATATATCTCAAGTACTATGGTACCCTTACATAAGTACACTTAACAATATCCACTATACTATTTCTTTCACCGATTATAGAATAGACAATGAGTTCATCTTCTTCAATTCTTTTTAGACATGCTGATACACATTTACTAGCCCACCGTCATTATTCTTCACCACTATATGGAGATTGTCTGCATCTTCTCTCTTTTTCTCGACACGGCGACACTTTTACCAACCCACCATCGTTATTCTTCACCACTGGATATGCATAACAATGCAGATCAAACTTGATGCTATGATATCAATCTCATTTGCAAGATTAAAAAACAAAAATAGAGTATGAAAGCAAAAGAATGGCTAAGAGAATCAATAATTTAAGAGAAAGAAGAAAAAAATGAAAGAATCGTTGTGTCTGTTCACTGGGTACGTCTTTGTTATTGTCTCTTCTTTACCACAATTGGCCACGTTTTCCTTTTTACAGTACTAATTATTATAATTTTTCTTTGTAGGTTTCAACGGTTGGATAGAAGGGTAGTATAGCAATATTACATAAAGACACACAATGTATCGGTATATTAGGGAAATTAGTTATGGAGTGAATTATAGATTTTTTGAACGTCATACGATGCAATTTCCCTTTTATTATTTATTGGTTCAATTATTTTATAACAAATTATTACTACATATACAGGACACATGAGTTTTTTTGTAATATTTTGCACCTTCATACAAACTTCCCTGGTCAAATTATGTTAATTTCATGACTTTATTTTTTATTTTATTATATTACGATTTTTTGTAAGTTCTCTCTCCTCTCTCTTAGAGAGATAAAATTTTGGGATTTTTGTAAATTTGACTCAAAACTTAAAGTCAAACACAAAACTAACCTCTCCTTTTTTGTCTTTTCTTTTGTAAATTTCACTCAAAACTTAAAGTCACCCCACATGTTCACATTATTTATGAAAATACCATTATTATTTTTTGTTTTTTATGAAAATGGCTCTTTTACTCTCTCAACCTCATCATCTTCAAGTATTTACAAGATTGCCATTGACATCAATACTCCAACCACCACGAACAACCAATTTGAAGCTTTTAATGCACCTAAAATTGATTGACACTATCTCTTTCTTAATTGTTATGAACTAAAAACAACATCTCTTTAACTTTGTCTCCATATTCATCCAAAAAACTCAAGTTTTTGATTCTAAAATTTTTATGTTTGGTAGAGCCATTCAAGCATACTATTCTTCGTGGGTTACTTTCGTTTGAGGTTCTTGGTGGTTGGAGAAGACTAAGTGTGCTTAGGAAGTCATCTCACTAGTTAAAGGTATGAAATTAAATTTTTTTTTCAAATTTGTTCGCGTCGAAGACTTACCTGTAAGTCGTCTGCCTGTAGAAGACTTACGGGTAAGTCTTCTAAGCAAACGAACGACTTACTGTAAGTCTTCCAGCTTTGTTTGTTAAAAAAAAATCAAGAGAATACTCTAGACGACTTACAAGTAAGTCGTCTAGAGTATTCTCTAGATTTTTTTAACAAACAAAGCTGGAAGTCTTACAGTAAGTCGTTCGTTTGCTTACAAGTAAGTCGTCTAGGATAAACGGGTTAGTTTTGCATTTGACCGAATTGTGTCAGATATTTGACTTTTCCTAGACGACTTACTAGTAAATCGTCTTTGGGAAAACAAAAATTCAAATATTTTATTAAAGCTAGACGACTTACCCGTAAGTCTTCTCAGGTTACTTTTGCAATTGGAAAATAAAACTTAAATATTTAACTTTTTCCAGATGACTTACTTGGAAGTCGTCCAGTTAGACAACCTACTTGAAAGTCGTCTAGGATAAGCGAAGTCGTCCAGATTTCTTTCCGAGATTCTGGTCAAACCTTGCTTATCTCGGACGACTTTCAAGTAAGTCCTCTACCCAGACGACTTTCAACTAAGTTGACTAGAAAAAGTTAAATATTTAAGTTTTATTTTCGAATTGCAAAATAACCTAAGACGACGTACATATAAGTCATCTAGCTTTAACAAAATATTGAAATTTTTGATTTCCCAGAAACGACTTACTGGTAAGTCGTCCAGGAAAAGTCAAATATCTGACACATTTCGGTTAAAAGCAAAACTAACCCATTTATCCTGGACGTCTAGAATTTTTTTCTTAACAAACAAATATGGACGACTTATAAGTAAGTCGTCTCATTTTAAAGTCAACTGCAAAAATGACCTGTTTGGACGACTTACCCGTAAGTCGACAATGTCTTCCAGACGACTTAACCGTCAGTCGTCTGCGTCAATGTTTAGTAAACTCTCATTTTCTCTATGTTTACTAATGTGTTTTATATTGAATTTTTGCAGATGTTGCGTAAGTTACATGCAGTGTATGGAGAATGGTTTTTGAAAGATTGTTATTGGGATTTTGTGGTTGATAATTTCAAAGGAGCGAGACTATTTTTGTTGAGTGAAAGTTCGACACATGCTGAGCTTGTTGCAATGGTTTAAGAAGATTATAACCTGGACATGAGCACATAATCTGTGGAGATAACCTACTTGTTACCAGCTGAAATGATTCAGGCTCCAGACACCCCTCCTATTCATGTTACAAGTGATAGACAAGTTCGAAACTTGCTCAAGATAACCAAAACGCATGGAGTATGACTTTGTGTATCAAGCTGTAGCAAGGTGGAAACGGTTTTAGAGGAAAGGGAAGAAGACGATGAAGATGATGAAGCTGATGAATGTTTTGAAGATGATGATGATTTGGTTAAAGATGAAAATCATGATGGGGAGGAGGATGATGGGGAGGAGGATGATGGGGGAGAAGGATGTTGATATCTATATTGTTTCTGAAGTGGACGAGAATGGTGAGGATTACAGTGTTTATGGAAAGGTTAAAGATGAGGATTTGGAAGAAGATAATGATATGTGTTTTGAAGAATTCAAAAAGACATATGCTATTGAAGGAGAAAGATCGAATGGTAATAGTATCTACGTCAACCAGAGTTTTGTTAGCAAGGATGCACTACTTTCAGAGCTGTGATTGACAGTAGTTAAGCATAAGTTCTCCTTCAGAATATAAGTCAACGAAAACTCTCCTTGTGGCAACCTGTCAGGTTAGTGGTTGTGGATGGAAGATCAGAGCGAGTGTGAAACATGGAACGAAAACGTTTTGGGTAACAAAGTATGTGGAAACACATACATGCTCACTGTACTCCAAAGTATGTTGGTAGGCTTTTCATTGATCGTGTTAGAATCATTGATGGATTGAATCTACAGCATATCACTGATGCAATGAAGAACATGTTTGGCATGAGGCTTGATTACACCACTTCATACAGAGCACTGGTATATGCACAAACATTGGTGAGAGGATCAGCAGAAGATGGGTATTCGCGTCTGCCATCATATCTCGAGCAAATCTCCTTAGCAAATCCCGGTTCTATCACGGCTATAGAACTTGATTCTATCAATAGATTTAAGTATCTATTTCTCTCTTTTTGAGCTTCTATCAGAGGTTTTAAGTATTAGAGAAGGGTCATTGTGGTGGATGAGACTCACCTAAGTGGGAAGTATGAAGGTACTATGTTAGTTGCAGCCGCACAAGATGGGAATTTTCAGATATTTCCATTGGCTTTTGGAATCGCAGATGCTGAAGATGACCCTTCTTGGGAATGGTTTTTCACAAAATTGGCTAGTTGTGTATCTGATGAGCAGCCTCTGGTGATAGTCTATGACCGGCATGCAGCCATTAAAAGTGCGTGTGACAAGGTGTTTCCCTGGGCAACCCGAGGAATATGTTATTATCACTTTCAAGATAACATTGTCAAAAATTATAAAAGGAAACATCTCTTGTACTTGGTGAAAGGTGCTGCTTATGCCCATACGGTTTCAGATTTTGACCCGTCCATGGCTGAAATACGGAGTGCAAACTCGGATCTTGCAACGTATTTGGAGAATGCCGATGTCAGCTTATGGTCAAGGGTTTATTGTCAAGGGGACAGGTACAACATAAAAACAAGCAACATCGCAGAATCTATTAATTATGCACTGAAGCGAGCTAGAAGATTTCCGATTCAGTTCCTATTTGAGTACATAAGGGAGAAAATAGGAAAGTGGTTTTGGAAAAGGAGAGATGATGCTTTGAGTCTCCCAAGTAACCATAGTTGTGGTGTTGAATACTTGCTTGCTGTTTGATCGGAGATAGCAGATACGATGAGGGTCCAACCAACTGATTGATGGCGATTCTTTGTGAAAGGTGGCAAAATGGACTGTGTGTTTGATTTGGAACATGGAAAGTGTGATTGTGGTGTTTATGCAGTGGAAAAAATACTTTGCTCTCATGTTATAGCTGCTGGAACACATGCTGGTTTGCATATCTCCACACTTGTAAGTCCAGTGTACTCAACGGATTATTTGTTTGCAGGATACTCGGAGTGCTCAAAGTGCAAGGAAACTGGTCATACGAAACCACAATGTAAAGAAACACTAGACGACTAACTTGAAGGTCATCCAGAAGATCTTCAAGTAAGTAGTCCAGAGTTTATTCCTCCAGAAGACCTTCAAGTAAGTCGTCCAGAGACCTTAAAGTTAGTCGTCTAGTGTTTATTCTTCCACAAGACCTTCAAGTAAGTCATCCAGATTTTAGTCCTCGAGAAGACCTTCAAGTAAGTCGTCCAAAAGACCTTAAAGTTAGTCGTCTAGTGTTTAGTTCCAGAAGACCTTAAAGTAAGTCGTCCAGAAGACCTTAAAGTTTGTCTATGTATTAAGAATTTAAGTTTAGTCTATTTATTCTGTTAGGTCGTCCAATATTCTGTTAGGTCGTCCAATATTCTGTTAAGTCGTCCAGAAGACCTTAAAATTTGTCTATGTATTAAGAATTTGTGTTTAGTCTATGTATTCTGTTAGGTCGTCCAATATTCTGTTAAGTCGTGTAATTACATTAAAAATACAAATCCTAATCTATCATAAATTAAAAGTACAAATCAAGTTCAAGTACACACAAATCCTAATCTATCATACATCATATGTTCCAATGTTTACAGCAAGGTCCTTTTTTTCTTTCTCATGCTGGTTATGAAGCTCTTTAAATATATTGACCGCCATCTTATCCCTCATAGACTTCGCGTTGGGCTTAGCAAAGTCTTTTTGGCTAAATGGCATCCCAAGAGCATGACATTCAATGTACTTCAGAGTGTACACGCTACAATCACCAGCTCTGACCTAAGGGATATCGGTTGGTCTCTCATATGTGAATGGCTCCAGTGTTAACTGGTCACGTTGTTCAATGGTAGCGCACTCAAAGAGCAGATGAGGGAGCATGTGGAGAAAAGGCTCCATTATCACATCCAGTTCTGCTGGGGAGATACATGAACGAATGATGTCCCAAGCGACTATGTGTCTCTTAGGGATCGATATTCACATATGATGTCTTGCATATTTCCATGTTTTTGTCCATCCATTTACATGCATTTTGATCATGTAGACTAGGATTTAGTCATTTCTAGGTTGCATTTTGCACACATGACTTCTTATCAGGTTCTGGAGTATTCCTTAGAGTTCTTGAAGATGGTTGGAGGCTTTTGGAGCCAAAAAGGAGAGCTAAAGGTGATCATAGGACAAGCAGAGCTGGAGCTACATGCCAGAGCGACCTCATGATGTCGCTCCCAATCCAAGCGACCTCTAGAGCGAGGGACCCTGGTCGCTCGGCTCTGTCTCGCTTTGTCTCTTGTGAAGGGCCCTAGAGCGACTTTGCGGAGCGATGAGCCAAGGTCGCTCTCCATCAGAGCGACCACCCCAGTAAGGAGCCTAGGTCGCTCGAACTTCGAGCAGCCGAGTTCCAGCCAGAGCGACCTCAGGGAGCGATGACCACAAGTCGCTCCCACCCGCAGCGACCCCACCAGAGCGACATGCACAGGTCGCTGCGTGTTCCTGTTCAGACGAAACTCAAGTTATTTTAGGGACCTTTCGGTCATTTTGTTTCATGTTTTTACATTTTCTAAACCTAAGTTAAGTACCTCTGTAAGCGGTGGGAGGCAGATTATCTTTTGTTCTTGGAGAAATATAGAAAAACCTTTCGGAAAGTTCATCTTCTAAGATCATTGTTTCTTTATTCCATTGATTCTTTCCTTGTTTATTCCATCACTCACATGATTAAGCTTGAATCCAGAATGGGTTTAAGAGGAATCATGATGATTAGTGAGTAAATCACCATTGAATTCATGGGTTAGGAAGATTAAGGGTGATTAGGCTAGATCTAGGATGTTTTAGTGTAGATTTCTCTTGTTCCTTGCTAGTAGAGTAATCCTAATGCTACTTTTGAGTTGGCCACTCAAAGGTTGATCTTTAGGCATTTCCCACCCACAAGTGTTTAATGAAATGCCTGAGTCAACTCTCCTGAGCTTTTAACATTCTTTACCAGGGACACTTGTTGTTAAAGGTGTTAAAATGGCTAGTAGACTTATTCTTAATGATTACTTTCATAACATTCAACCGAAGACATTTGATGCTTGAGTTATGTTAGTAAATGAAAATTCATCTAGACATAGAGCTTGTTTAGAATTGTGTCTAGGCTTAAGGTTAATAGTTTAATTGATCACTCGCCATCTTTAGTTCGAATCTTGATCACCCAAGGTCTAATCCCTATGCCCATGAGTTTACCTTTCTCTTTATCGAAGAAGTTATTTCATTTATCATTCTTTTCTCATTCTTAGTTATAGTTTAAAACACCCATTATTCGATTGCACTTAGATTAAGTGAGTACTTGCATTCTCGGTGATTTTATATCTCTCAGAACTGGTTCGACAATCTCTTATACTACAACATTTGCCTTAGGAGCCTTGAAAACTCTTAACATCAAATTGGCGCCGTTGCCAAATTCTGAGTTGATTAGAACATTGAGATTTAGTCACTTGCTTGAGACTAAGTCATTTTTCTTTTATTTTGTTACTGACTCTCTGTTTTCATCTCTTTTTGACACTTCAGGTATATGAACTTGAGGAGCAAGGGCACAACAAACCTAGTTCCACGAGTTCCAGATATCAGAGCTTACGAAAGAGCTATCTCAAGACAGAGAAGACAAGAAGAGCAACAAGTTCAACCACAGGAGTTGAATATTGACATGGATCCACCAAACGAAAACAACAATAACAACCCTCTACCGCAAGTTGTTAACAATGGACCACAAGGGCCAATTCACCCACCCCGACCAGCTCGCGCCATTGGTGCTTATGATCGTCCAAATGTTAATGGACAGATGTTAGGCATCCGAGCTCCACCAGTGGAGGCCAACAACTTTGACATCAAACCTGGACTCCTCAATGTGATTGAGAACAACAAGTATCATAGCTTGCATGTAGAAGACCCATTTGATCACTTGGACAAGTTTGACAGTTACTGTGATTTGTCAAAAACCAATGGTGTATCCGAAGACACTTTCAAACTCAAGCTTTTCCCTTTCTCTTTAGGAGATAAGGCACGTCAATGGGAGAAGACTGTACCCAGCGACACCATCACTACTTGGGATGAGTGCAAGAGAGCATTTTTGGAGAAATTCTTCTCATCATCCAGAACTGCCAAGCTGAGAAACGAGATCTCTAGTTTACAGCAAAAGAACTTGGAAGGATTCAGTGAAGCCTGGGAGAGATTCAAGGGCTACCAGTACAAGTGCCCACACCATGGTTTCACTAAAGAGAGCTTGCTTAGCACGTTCTACAGAGGTGCTCTTCCTAAGTACAGAGCCAGATTGGACACTGCAAGCAATGGGTTCTTTTTGGGTAGAACTGAGGAAGATGCAGAGGAGCTGGTTGACAACATGGTGAAGAGTGATGCAGTCTACAGTGCAGAACACGACAGAGTCAGTAGGGGTGAAGACAAGTAGACAAGGAAAGAGATCAAAGCTTTGGAAGATAAGATCGACCTCCTCATTGCTGAAAAAGCCACACAAGAGCAAGTGAAAGCTGTGGGTAACACAAAGCAGGAAGGACCACCTGCAGTAAATGAGGTTGATGGCTTGGAAGGACAAGAGGAGTTGTGTTTCATAAATAACAACTGTAGTTGGTACAGGAAAGAGCCTAACTTCCAGTACAACTACCCACAGAAGTCCTACCCCAACAACCAACAAGGAGGGTATCAGAATAAGAACCAATCTCAGCAACCTCCACATGGTTTCCCCAACAAAGGGAACCAATCTTCTCCGTAACAATCTAACCCATCCACCTCTGTTTCTCAGGGAAACAACACTGAAACTCTTCTGAAACAGATCCTGGAGTCTCAGAACAGAAGTGAGAAGCATGTTGGCTATGAGCTGAAAAACTTGCATGCCAAGATTGAAGGAAGCTACAATGAGCTCAACAACAAGTTCAAAGCTTTGGAAAACCAGTTTGCTTCAATGAGATCTAACCAGAATCGCCAACAAGGGTCACTACCAGGAAAATCTGAGCAAAATCCCAAGGAAACCATGAAAGCTGTCACACTCAGGAGTGGGAAGCAACTATCTCCGAAAGCTCTCACCAAGGATGCTGAGAAACTAGGTGAGGGGGTGGCCATCAACATAGATGATGAAGTTGTGATTGTTGATGAGAAGATCAATGATGAGATTTTAGAGAAGATTGTGGAAGCAAAGGGTAAAGGCAAGATTGGAGAAGAGAAGAAGTCAATCAAAGATGGTGAAGTTGCTGCTCCAACAAATGAAAAATCTTTTGTCCCTCCTCCTTATGAACCCAAACTTCCATTCCCTAGAAGATTCAAGAGGCAGCTGCTAGAGAAGTACAAGGCTATGTTTGAGAAGCAAATGAGTGAAGTTCAAATCACAATGCCCATCATTGATGCTTTCATGCTGGTTCCTCAGTACAGCAAGTTCCTGAAAGATGTTGTAGCTACAAAGAAGAAAGAGATGGAGGGTATGATGATCCTTACTCATGAGTGCAGTGCCATCATCCAGAGGCTCGTTGTCCCTAAAAAGTTATAAGATCCAGGATGCTTCACACTGCCATGTTCTCTTGGACCTATGGTATTTGAAAGGAGTCTCTGCGATTTGGGAGCTAGTGTCAGCCTCATGCCGTTGTCTGTTGCAAAGAAGTTGGGTTTCACTCAATACAAGAAGTGTAGACTCTCCCTGGTTTTGGCTGATCGTTCAGTGAAGTACCCTGTAAGTGTCTTGGAGGACCTCCCTGTGAAGGTTGGGAACTATGAGATCCCCAAAGATTTTGTAGTGCTTGAGATGGTGGAGGAAGCTCAAGATCCTCTGATCCTTGGAAGACCGTTTTTAGCTACAGCTGGAGCTATTATTAATGTGAAGGATGGTACGATTGATCTACAGCTGGGAAAAGGGCACACACTGCACTTTGACATCAAGGAGATCATGAAGAAACCAACTGTCCAAGGACAAATCTTCTACATTGAAGAGATGGATGCCCTTGCTGATGAGCTCCTTGAAGAGATATCAGTAGGAGACCCTCTACAGCATGCCCTGACGATAGATAGAGGGGTTGAAGTGACTGAGAATGCTGAGAGCATTGCTTATGGGTTAATGTTGGATTCGCACAAGAGTGTCACTGGTGAGAAGCAGTACGAGGCATTACCAAAGGCAATTCATCAAGAAGCTTTGGTCACTCAACAAGAGGATGTCAAGGAAGATGACTGGAGCGAGCTCAAAGCACCTAAAGTGGAGCTAAAACCTCTTCCCCAAGGTGTAAGGTACTCATTTTTTGGACCCAATGAAACATATCCTGTCATTGTGAGTAGTGAACTTTCTGAATCTCAGCTATCTGAACTTTTAACAGCACTTAAAAGATTTAGAAAAGCAATAGGTTACTCACTTGATGATATCAAAGGGATATCATCTACTTTGTGCATGCATAGGATACATCTTGAGGATGAATCAATGACTTCTATAGAGCATCAAAGAAGGTTAAACCCTAACTTGAAAGATGTTGTAAAGAAAGAGATTCTTAAACTCTTAGATGCTGGTGTGATCTACCCTATTTCAGATTCTAAATGGGTATCTCCTGTGCATGTGGTTCCAAAGAAAGGTGGTATCACCGTTGTTAAAAATGACAAGGATGAACTGATACCAACAAGAACGATCACTGGCCATAGGATGTGTATTGATTACCGAAAACTGAACTCTGCATCTAGAAAAGATCATTTTCCATTACCATTTATTGATCAGATGCTTGAGAGACTTGCTAACCACCCATTCTACTGTTTTCTTGATGGTTATTCGGGGTTTTTCCAGATACCCATACATCCCAATGATCAAGAGAAGACGACATTCACATGCCCCTATGGTACCTTTGCCTATCGAAGGATGCCATTTGGACTATGTAATACTTCAGCCACCTTTCAAAGGTGTGTGATGTCAATCTTCTCTGATCTAATTGAGGATGTTGTGGAGGTGTTCATGGATGACTTCTCTGTCTATGGATCTTTGTTTCCTGCTTGTTTTCAAATTTGTGCAGGATCCTACAGAGATGTGAAGACACCAACCTCGTGCTGAATTGGGAGAAGTGTCACTTCATGGTGAAAGAAAGGATTGTGCTGGGCCACAAGATCTCAGAGAAGGGGATTGAAGTAGACAAGGCCAAGATTGATGGGATGGTGGGTTTAGCCCCACCAAAATCAGTAAAGGATATCAGGAGCTTCTTGGGGCACGCTGGCTTCTATAGAAGGTTCATCAAGGATTTCTCTAAAATTGTCAGGCCACTTACCAGACTGCTATGCAAGGAAGAGACCTTCCTCTTTGGGCAGGAGTGCCTTGAAGCTTTCAAGAAGCTGAAAAGTGAACTTGTGAGTGCTCCAATTGTTCAGCCACCTGATTGGGATCTCCCTTTGGAGATCATGTGTGATGCCAGCGACTGCGCTGTAGGAGCAGTGTTGGGGCAGAAGAAAGATGGCAAAACTCATGTCATCTACTACGAGAGCCAAACCCTCAATGACGCCCAGATGAAGTATGCCACAACTGAAAAAGAGATGCTAGCCATTGTCTTTGCCTTTGAGAAGTTCAGAAGCTATCTAGTGGGATCCAAGGTCATTGTGTATACTGATCATGCTGCTTTGAGACATCTGTTGGCAAAGAAAGATGCAAAACCTAGGCTTTTGAGATGGATCCTTTTGCTTCAAGAGTTCGATCTCGAGATCAGGGACAAGCCGGGTGTTGAAAATGGTGTAGCTGATCACTTGTCCAGGTTGAAAGTGGAGTGTCGTACTCCCATCGATGAAGGACAGCCAGAAGAGCAGATCATGGTTATTGGAGCAGTGATAGCAGTTTGTGAGACTGGCAGGAATCTTGAAGAGGTAAAGGCAATAGAGGAGAACAAACCCTGGTATGCTGATTTGGTGAACTATTTAGCCACAGGAAAAGAGCCGTTGAATCTTGTGGGGTATGCCAAGAAGAAGTTCTACAAGGATGTGAAGAGATATTATTGGGATGAGCCTTACCTCTACATTCTCTGCAAGGATCAACTCTACAAAAGAGTGGTGGCAAATGAAGAAGTTGATGGGATACTTACGCAATGTCATGGGTCATCCTATGGTGGCCACTTTGCTACCTTTAAAAATTTTGCAAAGGTGTTACAAGCTGGATTCTGGTGGCCACATATGTTCAAGAACACACAAGACTTCGTTTCAAGGTGTGATTCGTGCCAAAGAAGAGGAAATATCAGCAAGAGGAATGAGATGCGTCAGAACCCAATCCTTGAAGTTGAAGTGTTTGATGTGTGGGGCATAGACTTCATGGGACCATTCCCATCATCCTATGGGAACAAGTACATCCTAGTAGTTGTTGACTATGTGTCCAAATGGGTGTAAGCTATTGCAAGCCCCACCAATGACGCCAAGGTTGTAACCAAGATGTTCAAAAGCACCATTTTTCCAAGATTTGGTGTTCCAAGGGTTGTGATCAGTGATGGAGGTTCTCACTTCATCAACAGCCTATTGGAGGCACTTCTCAAGAAGAACGGTGTGAAACATAAGGTGGAAATTCCTTACCATCCCCAAACAAGTGGTCAAGTTGAGGTTTCTAACAGAGAGATCAAGTCCATTTTGGAAAAGATTGTGGGAGCTACAAGGAAGAATTGGTCTAATAAGCTTGATGATGCACTTTGGGCTTATATGACAGCTTACAAGACTCCTCTGGGGACCACACCTTTCAACCTTGTGTATGGGAAAGCCTGCCACTTACCTGTAGAACTTGAGTACAAGGCTCTTTGGGCAGTTAAGTTACTGAACTTTGATATCAAGAGTGCCAAGGAGAAAAGACTTCTTCAACTGCATGAACTCGATGAGATAAGAATCGATGCTTTTGAGAACTCGAAGATCTACAAGGAGAAAACTAAAGATTTCCATGACAAGAGCATCCTGAAGAGAGAGTTCAAAGAAGGAGATCAAGTTCTTCTCTACAACTCTAGGTTGAAGCTTTTTCCAGGAAAACTGAAGTCAAGATGGTCAGGGCCATTCAAGGTTAAGGAAGTTAGGCCTTATGGTGCAATAGTGTTGTGGAGTGCTGATGGAAGAGACTTCACAGTCAACGGGCAGAGAGTTAAGCTCTACATGACCACAACACCAGAGGAAAGCGGAACGGCAATTCCACTTTCTGATCCCACCCCCGCCTAATCGTCAAGAGGCAAAGTCAAGCTAGAGACTTAAAACAAGCTCACTTGGGAGGAAGTCCCATGTCTATCCTTGTACATATCTCTTTGAAATTTCTTTTTCATTCAGTTTTGAGTTGTTTTGTTGAGAACAATGCAGGTGTTTGGGACACCGGCACAACGTGTGTTCAGAGCGACCCCTTCCCAGCGATGAGCTTAAGTCGCTGCCAGCTGGAGCGACCATCAGAGCGAGGCAGCATGGTCGCTCGCATTTTCGTCGACTTTGAAGCTCAGCCACACCTCAGAGCGACTCTGTCGCAGCGACCATGCTAGGTCGCTCCCGGTCAGAGCGACATCCCCAGCGATGTGCCTAGGTCGCTCGCGGTTATGAAGGAAAGGTGAGGACTCACAGCGACTACCCGCAGCGACGTTGCAGGTCGCTCCCGATCAGAGCGACATCCCCAGCGATGTGCCTAAGTCGTTCGCGGTTTTGAACCGAAGCGAGGACTCACAGCGACCCCAACGGAGCGACGATGCCAAGTCGCTGCGCCTCGATCCAGGTAAGTGGTTTCGATCTATAAACCGGGTTCACTTGAACCAAACCGACCCTGAACCAACTTAAACCACCCAGCTCGTGTTCCTAACCATAGGTACCCCCTCTCTCACTCCCCTACCTCACCAAAAACTCACAAAACTTCCTCATACTCTCTCAAGGCCTCTCTCCACCAAAACCACCATAACTCCCTCAAAACTCCACCAAATCACCTAGCTCTTCTTGCTAACTCCAAGATTTCACCCCTGTAGTCTGTTTCACCTTACCCAAGCACCATTTCCTTTCATCCAAAGCAAGGTATTGAGTTTTTAAATTCAATTTCGTAGGTCCATGAACCCTAAAATTTCAAAATTGAAATTTGGTCCTATTCTTGCTTGTTTATGGTGAAAAATACTAGGGAAAGCTCATATAACAAGTAGGGTTGGAGAATCTATGGTGAAATTGAGTTCAATTTGATTTTTTATCAAATTAGGGTTCATGGATTTGGGGTTTTTCATTTTTGTCACTATTTGAGTGTGTATGAGGTTGAGATTGGTTTGTTAGAGTAGTTAGAGGCTTGATTTATTGTTGTTGGGTCTCTTTCTAGGTGCTAAAAAGGTTAGGTGGTTGTAATGAGTGAGCTTGAGCTTAATTTGGTGAATCATTAGGTTACATCGCTCTTACAACTCTCACTTGCTATTTCTAGTCTTTCTACACTTCACCCACTCATTTCCTTTGTGAGTTTTGACCTTTTTCAGGTACAATGGTTAGGAAAATGCATGAACAAAGAGATGCTGAGATTCTAGACCCCGAGCCAACTGGGTCCGTCACTGGAGGTACTTCTAGACAGCGAACAATCGCTACAAAGAAGTCAGCTCCACAAGAGAAGAGAGCGGGAAAGGCTCCAGCGGCTTTAACCAATCAAGGGAGTGATGACGAAAGTGAGGATGATCAAACCCCTCAAAAGAAAGCAAAAATGTCCAAGGGGAAAGAAGTAGCTGTTTACAGAGACAAGGAGAAGACTCCCTCCCAAGATGAGCTGTACCACCACTTGATGGATGGGATTGGCTGGACTCCTACAAGGTTTGCCGACCTTGAATTGCTGAAAGAGTTGGGCCTAGATTCTGATATCGAGGCAATGGTTAGACATTTGAAGGACGCCTCCGCTCAGTTCCTATCGTCTCTAGAGGTCACCTACCATGAGACTCGGTATTTGCGACAAGGATGGGGCAAGATCAAGTTCAAGGTCCATGGTAGAGTGTACAACATGAAATTCAAGGACATTGGCCAAGTCATGGGCTTCCCAGATCAAGAAGACCCCTCGCTTCCCAGATGTGAGAAACTTCCTAAGAAGCTTTGGAAGTTGATCACAGGAAACAATCATCGAGCGGGAAGTGACAAGAACTCAAGCATCCGTCACCCATATGTGCGCTACCTTCATAGGATGCTTGTCCATGCCTTCTATCCCAGGAAGCAAGCAGGGAGTGTCACTGAGGAAGACTTGCACCTCCTATGCCCAGCCATCAGGCCTTATACTAACCCTGGTGAGCTACCTCTACCGAGCGAAGACATCCATGCTACATTCGGGATGGTAGGCTTCTTTGTGGGTCGTTTGGAGCATTACAAAAACTGGGCATGGACCACCACGGACAACAAAGCCAAGATTGGAATTGGCAACCTGATCACACCTCTACTTGAGTTTATGGGAGTCCGGTTGGGGAAAGCAACATGGGGGCCAAGCTTCATTGATGGCCCATACTTGAAGATCGCTACATACTTCAGTGGACGATATTGTCGAAACTATGTCTACCAATACACTTTGAGCGGTCAGCAGGTAGAGGTGCTACTTCCAAACCAGAGGCTAACAAGTTTGGAGAGACCTGGACCAGTTCGTTTCGACATCCCCCAAGAGGCCTTCTTTAGAGAGCATGGACCTCTTGATCCCATGGCTGCATCAGGGAGCAGGAAGAGTGCCCCTATGAGGTGGGAAGAACCAGAGGAAGATACACCTGATCAAGTCTACGGCCCTCCGCGCTACTACTTCCAACCCTTCGAGGGAGTCCTACCCCATGGCGCTCTTCGTGACGCGCAAGAGCACATCAACAGACTCCAGCGATGGAACAAAGCCCAGGACCGAGCCTTCTACAAGCTCAAGACCAAGTACAAGGAGCTGAAGAGATCAATGAAAAGCCAAGCCAGAGCTTCTGCCAAGTTTATGAAGAAGGTGGCTGATGTATTGGTTAGAGGAGGAGTAGCAGGGTGTAGCTCGAGTGATTTCGTTGTGGGAAACACTTCAGCTCCGCAGCTTCGGCAAGAGAGTCCACCGCGCACAGATAGTCAGCTCGAGCGTGCTGGGCGCAACTTCAAGGCTCCACAGTCTGCTTCTGGGAACAAGTCTCCCTCCTTCACCTCCTCAGATGACGACTCTGGTGATGAAGCGGACAGCGTACCGATGGGCCAATACGGTGCACCGTACAGCCACTACAACGCCGCCTACAGCCACTACGACACACCATATGGCTATGGCGCTCCACCAGCAGGCTACTACCTTACCTACCCTGAGGAAGGCGGGTCAGGGGACGCCAACCCTGATAACTAGCAAGGTACTCCATTCCTTTTTCCTTGTACATACCACTTTTATTCTGCATTTTAGTTATCCTTTCGGGTATCTCTTTCAACTTAACAACATAGAGACTGTGTGAATTAAGTTTGGGGGAGGTACCAAGCATTTAATCATGTTTTCTTTGATCATCTTGAGTCTCATACATTGCATTGTACATACATAAATGCATAAAAAAAACCAAAAAGAAACAACATGTAGTTGCATTCATCCTCTTAAGAGTGAGTCTAGATCATATATGTTGCATTCATATGCATTGGGAGCAATTATTGCAAAACACCTTGTAAAGAACACTTCTCAACAGCTCAAAATGAAACCCTAGTTAGACATACCAAGTAGCTTAAGCATCTCTTTAAAGCCTTGCACGCTTCGAGCCTTGAAAAACTCTTCTTGAAACATGTTTGCTAGCTTGAAATTGACACTGTTCTTGAAACCAACTCCAATCTGAAATTTGGCTTAATGAACTTAAACTCTCTTGCATATGGGCACTTGCATACTTGATCATGGATCTCATACACATTTGGGTTACCTTACTCTATTTTAACCACCCTTTATTAACCCAAGCCACTCCTTTGAGACCAAACATTTGATTCGCGTGAGTGAGGCCTCTTTCGATGGCTTGTCATGTGCAAAATCTTGAGAGTATTAAAGGCGACATAGGATTGTTCTCATCTCTTGCTAGCATAGGAACATGTTTTGAGCTAGCATCTAGGATGGTGAGTGGGTATGTGCTTTTAAGTTGATATCTTGGGGAAAGAAAAAGCCATTAGGGATCAAAAGAAATGAAAAGAAGCTCTAGATTGTGTTAAAAGAAAACCTCCTCTAAAAAAAAGAAGAAAAACAAAGAAATAAGTTTGGGGCAGAAGATTTTAAAGAAGAAAAGTTAGAGCTTAGAAGAAAAAAATGAAGAGTCCCTAGTTGGCTGTGTAAAAATAAAATAAAAAAGAGAGAAACATGTTCATTGGTGAGTGATGTGAGAAATGGTGATTTGGGGCCATGGGATGAAGAAGAGGGATTAGAACTTGTAATCACTTAAAAAAGGGTAGAATGATGAGAATAAGACTATGTACACATGAGTTGTCTCTAGTCTTAGATAAATTTTGCATAATGATCAAGTTCCCTGTTCTTGAGTGATAGCTACTAAAAGAAAATTTGGATGCATTTGAACCCTCCTCTTTGTTCTCGTTAGACCATTCACATGCCTAGCCAAATGATTGAGATCATGTGCCCATTTTTGAGAATTCACCCTGTGTTGTGTATGTGAATCAATGTGAGAGCTGGTTGAAAGAACTTGTTAATTGAAAAGCTTTGCACATTGCTAAAAAGCATAAGAGTTCTTTGGCAGGCCTAGAGAAGCTAGAGTATAATAGAAGAGTGTGCTCATGCTACTTGTTATGTCTCTTTAGGATGTCAAGTTGAGTGTTTAGATGTGTTTCTTTTGGTTATGAGCTCCCACCATCAAGCCATTCTCCATGTGAGTTCTAGAAAGTTCACTTGTGGACGAGTAAAGGACAAGTTTGGGGGAGTTGATGTCTTGCATATTTCCATGTTTTTGTCCATCCATTTACATGCATTTTGATCATGTAGACTAGCATTTAGTCATTTCTAGGTTACATTTTGCACACATGACTTCTTATCAGGTTCTAGAGTATTCCTTGGAGTTCTTGAAGATGGTTGGAGGCTTTTGGAGCCAAAAAGGAGAGCTAAAGGTGATCGTAAGACAAGCAGATCTGGAGCTACATGCCAGAGCGACCTCATGATGTCGCTCCCAATCCAAGCGACCTCTAGAGCGAGGTACCTTGTCGCTCGGCTCTGTCTCGCTTTGTCGCTTGTGAAGGACCCTAGAGCGACTTTGCGGAGCGATAAGCCAAGGTCGCTCTTCATCAGAGTGACCACTCAAGCGAGGAGCCTAGGTCGCTCGCACTTCGAGCAGCCGAGTTCCAGCCAGAGCAACCTCAGGGAGCGATAACCACATGTCGCTCCCACCCGCAGCGACCCCACCAGAGCGACATGCACAGGTCGCTGCGTGTTCCTGTTCAGACGAAACTCAAGTTATTTTAGGGACCTTTCTGTCATTTTGTTTCATGTTTTTACATTATCTAAACCTAAGTTAAGTACCTCTGTAAGCGGTGGGAGGCAGATTATCTTTTGTTCTTGGAGAAATACAGAAAAACCTTTCGGAAAGTTCATCTTCTAAGATCATTGTTTCTTTATTCCATTGATTCGTTCCTTGTTTATTCCATCACTCACATGATTAAGCTTGAATCCAGAATGGGTTTAAGAGGAATCATGATGATTAGTGAGTAAATCACCATTGAATTCATGGGTTAGGAAGATTAAGGGTGGTTAGGCTAGATCTAGGATGTTTTAGTGTAGATTTCTCTTGTTCCTTGCTAGTAGAGTAATCGTAATGCATCTTTTGAGTTGGCCACTCAAGGGTTGATCTTTAGGCATTTCTCACTCATAAAGTGTTCGATGAAAGGCCTGAGTCGACTCTCCCAAGCTTTTAACATTCTTTACCAAGGAAACTTGTTGTTAAAGATGTTAAAATGGCTAGTAGACTTATTCTTAATGATTACTTCCATAACATTCAACCGAAGACGTTTGATACTTGAGTTATGTTAGTAAATGAACATCCATCTAGACATAGAGTTTGTTTAGAATTGTGTCTAAGCTTAAGGTTGATAGTTTAATTCATCGATTGCCATCCTTAGTTCAAACTTTAATCACCCAAGGTCTATTCCCCTTTACCCATGAGTTCTCTTTTATCTTAATTGTCAAAGCTGTTTCATTATTCGCATTTAGCGTTCTGTTATTGCATTTTAGTCTTAGTAGTAATTCAAAACCCAATCAATCACATGATCGCACTTAGATTAAGCTAGTACTTGCATTCTCGGTGCTTTTATATCCCTCAGAACTGGTTCGACAATCATTTATACTACAACATTTGCCTTAGGAGCCTTGAAAACTCCTAACATCAACATAGCAATCCAATGAGTGTCGTTGTGGTTCACTGGCGCATAGATATCATCAATATTCATCCCCCAAATCTTTTCCTCCTGGCAAAATGATGGTAAAGCGCCTGAATAATAATTCCACGCCCCACCAGGGAGTCTTCTTCCTAAACCGTAGGCATTGGACTGTGTGTCCTTAAAATCCTTGTAGTTGAATCTCCTTTGTTGAGAAAAGATATGATCAAGGAATCACATTCTTTCGCTCCTGAAATGTTGTGGCGTCTCCTGATATCTCTTCCTCAAAATATTAATCCAAACATCCATATGCTGCATATAAAATAATACAAGTCAGAAGATAAAATAATACAAGTCAGAAGATATCAGACGGCTTACCATAATTCATCTGGTAAGTCTTCTACGAAGAAGACTTCGTAAACGACTTACCAGACAACTTATGGTAAGTCGTCTAGAAAATCTTCTTCGTAGAAGACTTACCAGATGACTTATGGTAAGTCGTCTATGAATCTAGTAATCAGTTTTGTCAGACGACTTACACAATCCCCCAGCCAAGATACGGAGGTCCGGAGGACGTGATACCACCAAGTTGGACTTGTATGTGGTTTCTTGTCGAGAGGTGTTTTATAATGACTGTAAACACAAAATGTTGAAAAGCAATCAGTTTTTATAGACTAAAGCAAGCTATTATGCGAAAAGCAATCACTTACGGAGCAGTTTTCAACCAATCGGCGAGCTCTTTCAACTTTTTCTTGTCAATTGGTGCAAATGGATTATAGCCTCTAGAAAGCTTTTTCTTGTTTGGAATGATCAATTTGGCCGTGTTATTTGCAGTATAAGAAGATTGCTGTGAGGGAGCAAGTTTCCTTGTTCGCTCAGTCTTTACATAGACAAGTGCCAAAACAGCTTCCCTCTTTTTCTCATATCTAGCATCCTACAGATGTTTATCTACTGGAGTAGAACTTGTTTTGGCCAATAGAACAAGGCTCCCAGATGCGGACTCATCTTCAGCTTTAACACTTTCAGCGAGAGGTGTTTTATCCTTCTCCCCCATTAACACTTTCACTAACCCCGGGTTCGTGTGAGGATGTCCCTTTAGTTTGAGAGGTAGTGTGTTGAGAGGATTTCTCTTTCCCTTGTTTGGTGATACCAACCTTCTTCTCCACTGCTTCCACCCTTTCTGACAGATGCTTGATCTCCTTAAGGCACATCCCAAACCCGTCCCTCATGGCATCAAATATGTCTTTGAAATTTCTTTCAAGGTCATCTTTGGTCATCCCAAGCACAGTCGTAGTCACCTCTGAATGAGCCTCTGTGCGAACCTCTTTACTAGCCTCTACAAACTTCCCTGCACTCTCCTCTGCAATTGCCCCTCCACTAGCCTTTGCAGGTGCCCCTTTTTTAGCCTCTTTACGAGCTTTTTTCAGAGGTCTTGGACTCTCTTCCTTCACCAAAACTATCGCTTTTTTCGATGGACTCACAACCGTCGGCTTTGTATTGACCCAAGTACTGGTGACTTCCCAGCAATCCATGGTCCACTTCCACGGTCTCTGATTAAACATAACTTTAATTATGTTCTCCGCGGCAATGTCCTCAGCATCAGAGTCCCATTTTGGAAACATTTCACCATAGTCCTTCTCAACAAAGTTCAGCACTGTAGTCTGCAGTAAATATAAGATATGAACTTAGATATTTGACGGATTAAAAAAGATGGAACGAAAAGTCTTTCTAGAGGACTTTCCAGACGACTTAATTATGGTAGAAAAGGATTGAAGTAAATACCTATATGCATATAGCATCTTTAAAGCATATGTGTCCTTTGTCACCCATGTAAGCCAGTATCGATGGAGACGGTCTTTTTGGTATGGGATTACCATAATTAGCATCCAATTCCGGCAAAGCTGTGTACACCCAAACCTAGAGAGCTTGTATAAACCCATCAATAGTGTAACAGCCCGAAATATATTTGCCCTTCACAAAGTCCATCAGCACCTTAAACGCGACTCTCCCCCATGGATAATTCTCAAACCGTTCTAAATCCATCACTAGCCTTGCCAGACTAACCCTTGTGGCGGTTGAATACTTTCTCCCTTCAATGTATCCAGTGAAGATGGCAAGGTACCCGAGCCGCTTGCGATCCTCCCGAGACCACCCTTCGCACCTCTCAAGTGCTGCTATTATCTGCTCAGTAGATGGCCCAGCTTCGACATGAACTCCCAACATCCCCTAGAAAGAAGTCATCTCCTTTGTAACAACACACTTTGGTCTCTCAAGGTCCTCAATGTACTCGCAGTTTAGACCAATGAGGTTTTCAAACTCTAACATTGAAAATCTCACAGGTTCTGGACCAACGAGACTCCACAGCTCATACTTCTTCTTTATGTCCAGCATGAAACCGAGCATGTAGTGAACCAGCCTTGAAGCCCAAGTAAATCCTAGCTCTTTAAACTTGATGAAAACTCCCAACTTTGACTCTTTTAGCTCTTCATATTCGTCACCATGAAGAGCTTTCTTTAAAGCAGTATGCAACTTCGAACAATCCGTATGATACGAAATAACTTTCATTGCGGGGGCTCTTCCCCTAATGTATGTAACCTACAGGCGAGTTTTGAAATATCCTTTTTTGGCCTGCAAAACAATGAAAGACAACCATCTCAAACACACAACCATCCAGTATAACATTTTAATTATAAGTCTGGAAGACTTGTAATTAAGTCGTCTGGAAGACTTTCTAGACGACTTAATTATAAGTCTGCCAAGACTTCCAGTAGAACATTTTTAAAGTAGACCTGAATATTCGGAGAAGCCATAGTCGCCTTCGACACAGCGGTTATAAATCTGTCAAAATAGAAAACCAAAAAGAAAAGCGGTGAGAACGGTGGACTTAAGAGACAACGTTTTAACTTACCTCGCTAGAAATTACAGACACGCCTCTGACAGAAATGCCGCTAGGGTTTACAGACAAACAGCGCTAGGTTTCCTCTCGGATCTGAAATAGAGGAAGCGGCGGTGAGAACGGTGGTGAGAACGACGGTGATAACGATGGTGAGATGATGGATTAGAAAGAATCGACGGAAATCGCCTTCGAAATCGCCTCTTTGAGGGAAATGGCGTTAGGATTTCTGAATTTCGCAAAAAAAGTAAAAGAAAAAAACTGTTATATATGCCCGGTAAATAATCCGGTTAAGTTTAAATGTACATTGGTAAAATGGTAAATTAAAGGTTATGTCCGGTTTGAACGTGCATCAGACGACTTACTAGTAAGTCGTCTACCGTAAATATATTCACCAGACGACTTACTAGTAAGTCGATCCAGACCCTAAATTTAACCACTAAACTAAATTGACTAAATTAACTAACTAACCATATTATAAAATCAAATTTTACTTAAATAGTGTGTACTATACACAGAAATAAATACACTTAGGTCAATTTTAAATTTTTCAAAAAATATTTATGCTTTCCAAAATTTAACCCTAAGAACACATATAATACTACATATGTTGGTAAAACCTAAACCAAAGAATATCATGACTCACTACTTTCAATCATCTTTGTTGAACACAATTAACTTTTGTTATATTTTAATTTATATCTCTTTAAACATACGTTAGTTACATGATTTCAATTTTTCATTTATCAAAATACTTTTTACAAAAAATTTAAATTACTTTAAAAAGAAGTACTATACTAGACGATTTACTGGTAAGTCGTCTATGTTAATGAGAAGCCAATGACCCATTTTTGAAGCTGAAGCAAAGGAAAAAGTGGAGTTGACCAGGGATATACTTGGCTGAGCAAAGAGAAGGCAGTTCACTGAAAAGATGGCAGCTAACTCTTTGCAAAGTCTCCCTATCAAGTCAGTTCTACAAGTCACTTTGCAAGGCCATTCTGAAGAAGGATGAAGTGAGGAATTCAAGTGCAAGCCAGGAGGGAAGACACTCCTCATTATCATCCCAAAGACATGTTGGCTTGATCTCAACCCATGAAGAAGGCAAGAAGGAAGACTCAAGGGGGAGACAAGCTGTAAATAAGAAGAAGGTTCAGAAGGAACCAATTTCAGTGTGAAGCAAGGAAAGGAATGGCGTGCCTTACTTGCCAATAAAGTTGTGAATCCCAAAGCTGGATGCTTATACTCTTCTTCCCTATAATTAGGTTTTTAATAAGGCAAGTAATCTCAGTTCCAAGCTTGCCCAAGGATTCCTATGGTCAAGCTTGATGGGGAGTGTTGGAATAATGAAAGAAGGAGAAGAAGAAGAAGCAAGCTGGATTAAGGTTCAAACCGGAACAGAAAAGTAAGAAGATTTGAAGCTGTCTACAGTTCATCGAAAACCTAACCAGACTTAACTTGCAAGGAAAGGAGGGAGTGGGGAAGACCTTGTGGACGTGGCCGAAGTTCTAGAAGTCAAGGAAATTCAGTTTGAATGCAATTGGAACAATCTGGTTTGATTTTAGCAAGAAGAGGTCACATGGGGTGCATAAGGAGTTGTGTAGACATGTCACTGTCACCAAGGAAGGGTGTGCCTCTCCTCCTGTCCCTTTCACCTCCTCTGGACATACCAGTCTGTCTACAACAGCCTGCTCTACACCAGTCTGTCCAGCCAGTTCTGAATCATCTTTCGATACAATATTATTAGTTTAGTTTACCCCTTATATTGTTAGTTTAATGTGTTTGTAGTCTTGTGAGTTGTTTGTGTCTTGGCTATAAAGCCCCCACATGTAACCCACGAAATCTCTAAGGAGAAATGAACCAACTCCTTCACTTACTCTCTGGTTCACACACTCTCAAAGACTCTTCTCTCTCTGGTCCACACGGCCTCATACTCTCCAAACTCTCATAATCCCTCAATCTCACTCAGAAAACAGTCTCTTAGCCAAAACTGATTTTCTTTCACTCAAACTCTTCATTCTCTGAATACACTTGTCTAAACACTTCATTCTCACCATGTTATCATCATTTTCTCTCTATTCTCACATGGTATCAGGGCATCAAAGCTCCTGAAAACCTATTCTCACTTCCGCAAAATCTCTGTCAAAATTTCTCTTTTAAAAAAAAACTGCCTTGGATACATCTCTTTATCCACTGGTCCAAAGGTATTCCAAGAAGGAAGAACCTCATCAGAACTCAAGATAAGGGAGTATACCAGTCTGTGAAACTCAAGGAAGCTCCAGAAAATTCAAGCAAGCTTCATCCAAGATCAGTTTCTGATCCAGTTCTTGCAAAACCAGTAGCAACACTCTTTTGTCCACTGGTCCAAAACTCTCCAAGATGGAGACTGAAACTGAAATGGAGACTCCAGAGACTTCAAGGGGTCCAAAGAAGAAACCAACCCACCTCCTCTTGTTCAAAATGCTGAAGAAAACCCATGGAGAAAATTATTGTTGGAGCAAAGTCACTGAAGAAGCATCAAAGCTAGGATGTTCAAACTATTCCCTGGCCAATAAAGCTGACGCTTATTCTGTGATCCCCAAGACCCACGACCAGCAAGAGGATAGGAGGGGTTTAAAGTGTGTCCCTGCCAAGAAGGAAGGAATCAAGGAGAAGAGGTGTTGGACAGTTAATCCACACCTCAAACAACTTCTGTGTCACTAAGCCCCCATGGGGTGGAGGTTCAAGAAACCAGCTCAGGTTCTTGATAAGCTGTGCCTCCTTAAAATAAAGAGAAGAAGCCCATGAGTTCAGAGCCTACAAAATATGTACATTCCTGACCATGGAGAGATTGCCCACTACCCAACAACACTTTGGACACTGATTGTGTCCATTAACTCCCAAGATGGTAGAGAGGATGATTGGTGATGTGGAGAGATTGCTCAAGAGGTCTTAACTGAAGCAAAGAGGGTGAACAGGAGGTTACTCAAGAGAGAAAGGCCACAATTCAAGCCAAGAGGGCTGTGGTCTCAAGGTGTTGGCTGTTATTGGCTCTCAACTTCAAGCTTGGCCATATACTCTCAATCTTTGGTCAAGCTTGAGGAGGGGTGTTAATGAGAAGCCAATGACCCATTTTTGAAGCTGAAGCAAAGGAAAAAGTGGAGTTGACCAGGGATATACTTGGCTGAGCAAAGAGAAGGCAGTTCACTGAAAAGATGGCAGCTAACTCTTTGCAAAGTCTCCCTATCAAGTCAGTTCTACAAGTCACTTTGCAAGGCCATTCTGAAGAAGGATGAAGTGAGGAATTCAAGTGCAAGCCAGGAGGGAAGACACTCCTCATTATCATCCCAAAGACATGTTGGCTTGATCTCAACCCATGAAGAAGGCAAGAAGGAAGACTCAAGGGGGAGACAAGCTGTAAATAAGAAAAAGGTTCAGAAGGAACCAATTTCAGTGTGAAGCAAGGAAAGGAATGGCGTGCCTTACTTGCCAATAAAGTTGTGAATCCCAAAGCTGGATGCTTATACTCTTCTTCCCTATAATTAGGTTTTTAATAAGGCAAGTAATCTCAGTTCCAAGCTTGCCCAAGGATTCCTATGGTCAAGCTTGATGGGGAGTGTTGGAATAATGAAAGAAGGAGAAGAAGAAGAAGCAAGCTGGATTAAGGTTCAAACCGGGACAGAAAAGTAAGAAGATTTGAAGCTGTCTACAGTTCATCGAAAACCTAACCAGACTTAACTTGCAAGGAAAGGAGGGAGTGGGGAAGACCTTGTGGACGTGGCCGAAGTTCTAGAAGTCAAGGAAATTCAGTTTGAATGCAATTGGAACAATCTGGTTTGATTTTAGCAAGAAGAGGTTACATGGGGTGCATAAGGAGTTGTGTAGACATGTCACTGTCACCAAGGAAGGCTGTGCCTCTCCTCCTGTCCCTTTCACCTCTTCTGGACATACCAGTCTGTCTACAACAGCCTGCTCTACACCAGTCTGTCCAGCCAGTTCTGAATCATCTTTCCATACAATATTATTAGTTTAGTTTACTCCTTATATTGTTAGTTTAATGTGTTTGTAGTCTTGTGAGTTGTTTGTGTCTTGGCTATAAAGCCCCCACATGTAACCCACGAAATCTCTAAGGAGAAATGAACCAACTCCTTCACTTACTCTCTGGTTCACACACTCTCAAAGACTCTTCTCTCTCTGGTCCACACGGCCTCATACTCTCCAAACTCTCATAATCCCTCAATCTCACTCAGAAAACAGTCTCTTAGCCAAAACTGATTTTCTTTCACTCAAACTCTTCATTCTCTGAATACACTTGTCTAAACACTTCATTCTCACCATGTTATCATCATTTTCTCTCTATTCTCACAGTCTAGACAGAAACTTGCGGTGAGGTTAGAAACGAAAAAAAATCAGTTTTTTTGTTTACATGCGGCTGGTTATAATTTCAATAGTCTTTTAGGTTACTTTTGTATTTGATTCAAGTTTAGGTTTACTTTCGCATTTCAAATCAATCGACAAAAATCCCTAAAATTTTCTCTATTTTCTTACCAATATCAAATCTTTCAAAAAAGAGTAGAGAGAAATAGAGAGATTTTTGTTTTTCGATGTTTATATTTCGAATAGATCGATCTTGTTTGCGCGTTAGGCGATTTTGTTTCCGTTTATGGGATTTAAAGTTTTCCGTTGCGGATATTAATCCAATCACATCTCTCTTCTGGTTTATAATCTTCAATAATTGAAGATTTATGTCTTAGGAAATATTTCTGGGTTTTTCCTTCACTAGTGTCATGCTCGATTCTTCATCTTTTGATTATAAACCTTCCTCCTTAAGCTCGTATGATATTGGAGTGAAGTTATCGAAGATCGTGGGTTGAGATTTTGTTAAAACTCAATACTCTAAGGTGAAGTAAGTAGAGCTAAAACTTTCCTTAGTGAAAGCGTTTTAGCAAATATTTCGTTTCTTGGTTCTGATGAAGTTTTTGAAGGCTGATCTACTACCAGTGAAAGTCGAAATCAAGTCAAACAAATCCAAAGAAGCTACGTGAGGATGTGTAGAAGTACAAGCTTATACCCAACACAGATGGTGGAGACAAAAGCTGACGGAGGAAATAATCGTCGGCGGTGTTGAATTGATCGGAGACATCACATGCATGAAGCTTTATTCTCTAGAGAACACGTGTTCTTTTACTCCTTTATTATAGACACATGTTATGTCTTCGTGTAAATGTGTCTAATGTATACGTATTGGGTTGACAAAAAAACAACATATTACGATTTTTTGTTATTGTTTAACTACCAAGTTTTATTTTTAATTTTTAATATATATATATATATATATTTTTTTTTTTTTGTCAACTAGGTTGCCATTCAAACCCAAACTTGGGCAAGTAATACAAGGAGCAATAATGATCCAAAAGGCCCAAAGACAATAATACAATCGTATAACAACACGTTGATAACACGTGTATTAATTAAGAAGAGGTCTTCATTAAACGTGTCCATCTCATGCAGCTTGGTGACGTCATCGGTCGTTCCATCAACCGCCATTCATCACCGCCGTCTGTTGATCCTCCTCTTCCATTGTCCACCATGAATCTTTGTGGCTTAACTCATGAATCAATTTGCCCCCACGTTCCTCTTGCTTCCTCACCAGCTAGATGATTGAACATTCTCCTTAGCACCAGAAACATGAAACCTGAGGTTTTATGAAAGATATGAAAGGCAGAACATTTATCGGAACGCTTTCAACTTGAAAACTCCGATTCTGCTTATTCTGCTTCACATCCATCAAAAGAAGCCATACAATTGTCCTCTTCTAACTATTCAAGAACCTTGGCTCTAACGAGACCAACAAGGATTTTAATCTCTTTAGTTAGAAGATTTCAACATACAGAATGATAAAGAAAACGTTCAATTTCACTGGAGCATGACGATGCTGACATAAGTCGGGATCGTTTACAATCAGGCAAAAGGAAATAACTTTTTATTAATCTCAGTTTCAATCAAAGAAAAGAGAGAAATAAACATGAAGATCTGCCTCAACTGAAACTGAAATCACAACAAAACTCGTCAAAACGAAAATTTAATCCGACATAGCGGAAAAAAAAAGATCGATCGTGAGATCGAAGATTATATTACAACAAAAAAGATAAAATTTTCTCTAACCCTCTGAAAGATTTAAGTTTAGTATATAAGAGCCAAGAGGGAAGAAAATAGAGAGAAAATTCTCTCTCTAATATATATATATAGCAATGGTATACTTCGACTTTCATATTTGACAAGGGCGACTTAGTTTTTAATTTGTCGAAATTTTCATAGTGTTAGCATTCACTAGTGATGCAAAGCGATAAAAGATTTCTAAATAATTTTATAAATAATTGTATAAATAAAAATTAAAAGGGTTATTGGTAAAGGAACATTAAGAGAAATGGTGATGATTGGTTCAATTGCAGCTGTTAAAATTTAGTTGAAAAAAATTTAGTTGTAAAAATTTAGTTGAAAAAAATTTAGTTGTAAAAATTTTAGTTGTAGGTCCTTAGATTGTAGTAGTAAAATTGTTACTGTATACTTTTTGCAGAAATATTTACCATCATAAATTTATTACAAATGTAAGTTATAGATTATAGATATTGTAAAATAAAATTTACAAAATATGTTATGTATATATAAAATAATTATTTTTACCAATTAAAACAATTTATCTTAATATTTTATGAATATTCAAAGTTTACTGTTATTTAAATGTAATATGTAAATAATATTTTTGTTATTAATATATTTCAATAATTTATAAACACCACAAATTAAATTAAAGTTATTTATAAATGTTTCTATTATGATTATCTAATTTATTTGATACTATAGATAATTTTTTTTTTTTATTTTACAGATTCTACTTACAAAAGAAGTATGTAGGTTTTTAAAAATTGTCAAGGAGTTCAAAAAATTGCTCTAGGCACCCTATAATCAATAATCCTCTATATAACATTTAACTATTATCTAGTGATTTTCGGAATATTGCTTTCACATGTATTTTTAACTATGGATAAATTTATTGGATATTCATAAAGAAGAGAAAAATTAAGAATATATCCATGAAAGATTTTTAAGGTGATGAAACAAATTGCGCACAACGATTTTAGCCTTTGCATACACATGAAGAAGACGCATACAATAGTAACAATATGTGCACCTTTTATCTTTATCAGCTCTACCTCTCTTATCTATCCTAGCGTTTGTGGAAACAATATTCTGTAGCTGGTGGAGAGAGTATTGAAATGTTCTAAGGTGTAAACAATGTAAGTTTCATTCGGTTGTTGTTTATACTATGGTTAATACTGTTTTTATTTGTATTTGCCTTATGTATCTAATATATTCTTCCACAAAATTGAACTACATGGTGATAAGATTCATGCGGCTCTTAAGAAAAATTTAGTTTGCCATTTTGATCCATTTTTAGATTAGGATCGTATTTTGTTGCCGACAATTACTAAAACTTCAGTTAGGCCATCTTTATCGCAACCGACCCATTAAAAGGGTTCTTAATCTTTTTTTTTCTTTTTTTTCTTTACTTTAAAAAAAAAATTAAAAATGTACTAATTGCGGGCCGCCACGTGTCAGTGGAGCCTGCAAACAGTACAAATAACCCATAAAAAACGTTGCTTATTTGAGCCACAGAAGAAACGGTTTTGACAAAAGAGTGGGCCCCCCTCCCCACTAAGATACGTTTTAACGACGCGATAAAGGTGCCCTTAGATCAAAACATAATATGTCGGTACACATACTTTGCGCTCGGGGTGGGCATTTTGGTTATTTCATCGGTTCAGTTCGGTTTGGTTAATTCGGTTCTAAAAATTTTTTCAACTGAAGTAAATCATAATTAGTTTAGTTTGGATCAATTTTGGTTCATTTTGTATTAGGTTTGGTTTGTATTTTGGTTCAATTTATATTTTGGTTCAGTATAATCGAGTTTCTTTAGTTTAGTTCTTTAAGGGAAATCATGTTTTAAAATATAAATGCATAGCCATAAAATCATCACGTTAGTGACAATAAATAAAAATGTATGTGAACTAAATCTAATATAAAATTGAAATAAAAACTTTAAAACTACAAAAAGAGTTTATAAGAACACAACCAAACCAAAATTAACTAAAGTAAACAGAAAAAAAAACTAACATTGTTAATTATGTCTCTTATACCATAAAAAGTTTGCAGTTAACCATCTTCTATGTGATATCATAAAAGAGCTACAACAAATCAATAACTAGTATATATTATATATAAACTATACAAAATGTATTTATATCTTCAATAAAACGTTATACCCATGATTCCATTATCATAAACCTAATATATTAGTTTCACTAACTAAAATTGTACACAGAATACATGGATTTAGTGACTTTAATCTTAAGATTTTAGTATATTGTATATTCTAGTATGTTTAATTCAAATAATAATAAAAAGTCAAAAACACATTAGTTTCTTGGTTCGGTTCGATTTGAAACTGAACCGTTCGGGTTGAAAAAATCTTAAACCAAACTATTTGATAGTAGACTTTGGTTTGATTTAAACCGGTTTCGGTTCAGTTTATTTGGTTTGACTCAGTTTCGTTCGGTTATTTTGCTCACCTCTACATTGTGCTTTACATAACTGATCCAGCCCAATTTTAATATTTTTAAAAAGAGGCCATAATGTTGGAAACGAAAGATAATCCAGCGCTATTAAAACCTTCTCGGACATTTTTGTAAATGCAATACTAAGCACTGGAATGTGTCGTATGTTTTACATTAACAAATTATACACAATATATCATTTATTATTCAATTGTATTTAGAGTGTTTGTTATGAAACCGAGTGATTGTTTCCAAACTAAACGAAGAACATGCTTGTTCTCCGCAAGACGCGGATTTCAATATAATAATATATTTATAATTTCTAAGAATATATTAATTGTTTCTATTATATATATGTCCGTCCCGGTTGAAAATAGTTTTGGCTTTGCCACTGCTTTTAGATGTCTTTGTATATAAATCACAGTGATTATTTCTTTACAAAAAAATCACAGCGATTATATAAGGAAAGTTTCCAAAAATGATTTAAAACTTGGTTTTAAATGTAAAAGTATACCCAACTCAAATCAAATGTAAAAGTAACTCAAAAGATTAGTGAAATTGAAAACACTCCTTCATGACTAAACAAAAAATAGTATTGTAGTTTACTATTATAATCCTGCGAATGAAAAGACTTCCATGAAAGTTTTCTCATGCTGTAGATCTTAAAAATAATTTATAAAATTTATAAAAAAATATTTTGATTAGTAGAAAATCATAGTACTATAATTATAGACATTTATAAATGATGTAAATTTAGATTTGATAAAATTGAATAGTTTTCAACATAGATGTGAGAATGTAAGTTAATCATGATATTTTTTGTTTAGGGTTTGGTAACTATATTATAGTATTGTATGTGTTTTTGGGGTTAGATTGTGGTATTTTAATTTTTATTTTTAAAAAATAAATTTGACCTATATGTGTTTAGTTTTGTATATATTAAACACTTTATAAATTTATTTTAAGTTTAATAAATTTTTGTATGTGATTTAGTAATATATTTGATTTTAGGGTTTTGGAAGATTTAAATTTTCGAAGATATAATACACTAGAAAACTTAGTGGAAGACTTAACTACCATTTCCCGCTCAAAATTTTAGAAGAATTTAGGTTTCCCGCCTATTGTTAAGTCTTCCAATAAGTTTTCTATAAGTCTTCGAGTGTAAGTCTTAAATCTTAAGTCTTCCAGTGGAAGTCTTAAGTCTTCCAGTGGAAGTCTTAAGTCTTCCAGTGGAAGTCTTAAGTCTTCCAGTGGAAATCTTAAGTCTTCCATAAGATCTAGTGTATTAGATCTTAAAAATAATTTAATAATTTCGTAAAAAAATATTTTGGTTAGGAAAAAATCATAATTATCTAATTATAGACATTTTAAGTGATATAAATTTAGATTTTAAAGTTTATTCAAGTTTTATGAAGTCTTTGTTTTTAATTAGTTAGTTATTTTGAGTTTAGAGTATAGGAGACTTAAGTCTTCCAATAAATAATGCACTAGAAGACTTAGGGTTTAAAACACTTTCAAGTAAGTCTTCGAGGATGTATACTATTAGAAGACTTACTTGAAAGTCTTCTGAATCGAAAATATTTTAATTTTATTGGAATTTTTGTCTTTTTATATAAAGAAAAATTTACACATTATCTCTATTCCGCTCAAATGGCTACAAAAAATATAATTTTCTCATTCTAAAACTCTCCAAACTCTCTATAATCTCTTTGAACATAAGAAAAATAAACTTAATATCAGTTTCTCATTTTTATCTCATGTTTTTCACCTATTTATTATGCTTTTGCAAGTTTTTCATCACATGGTTCTCATCTTCCACTTTTTTAAAGGTAGATCTATAAATCATATTTTATCATTTGGTAGCTTCCTATTGTTTAAAGTTCTTAACTTTTGAAAACTCTTTTACTTATTTTAAGTTCTTACCTTTTTGAAGCTTTTCAATGTTTTGAAGTCAATATAATGCTTTTGGATATGCATGTTTTTCAGATCTGAGACGACTTGGAAGACTTTCAAGTAAGTCTTTCATAAAAACAAACTAAACTTTATATTAATTTCTCATTTTTATCTCATGTCTTTCTTACTAATTTATTTTGTTTATATATGCAGGTTTTTCAGATCTGAGACGACTTGGAAGACTTTCATGGAAGTCTTCTCGGAAGTCTTCCAACAAATAATGCACTAGAAAACTTCCACGAATGTCTTCTCGGCGAATAATAAATTTAAGGTCTAGAAGACTTTCAAGTAAGTGTTCCAGGATTTATTCTATTAGAAGACTTTCAAGTAAGTCTTTCATAAAAAAAAAACTAAACTTTATATTAATTTCTAATTTTTATCTCATGTCGTTTCTCACTGATTTATTTTGTTTGGATATGTAGGTTTTTCAGATCTGAGACGACTTGGAAGACTTTCATGGAAGTCTTCTCGGAAGTCTTTCAACAAATAATGCACTAGAAGACTTTCACAAAAAGTCTTCTGGGAGAATAATAAATTTAGGGTCTATAAGACTTTTAAGTAAGTCTTTCATAAGTTATTCTATTAGAAGACTTTCAAGTAAGTCTTTCAAGTAAGGCTTTCATAAAAAAATTAAATTTTATATTAATTTCTAATTTTTATCTCATGTCCTTTCTCACTGATTTTTTTTGTTTGGATATGTAGGTTTTTCAGATCTAAGACGACTTGGAAGACTTTCATGGAAGTCTTCTCGGAAGTCTTTCAACAAATAATGCACTAGAAGATTTCTACGGAAGTCTTCTAACGTATTCTTCTCTCATGTTATGGAATTCAAACTTGTTTTTATAGAGGAATGATCTATAATAATTTTGTTTATGGTCGTTTTATGATTTGTAGGTGTACTCTTTTAATTGTGAATTCTTTTGTAAATTTAAAGAGATATTAATGAAAAAAAATTGTAAATATATTCATGTCTACAATATTATCTTGCCAAAAGTACTTGACATTATTAAAGTTCTTGATATAAATTCAATAGCAAAACACAATAACACAAAAATAAGTCAAATTTACTACGGTTAAGGGAGAATACTTCTCAAGAAAACTTAGCTAAATTCACCAAATATCAAATGTTACATAAATTCTTGTTAGAAGATTTATAATTAAATTTTATGGGAAGTCTTTTTACAAGAAGACATTAGAAAATTTTTCAGAAGACTTATAATTAAGTATTCTGGGAAGTCTTCTAATGTCTTCTTGTTAGAAGACTTATAATTAAGTTTTATGGAAAGTCTTCTAACAAGAAGACGTTAGAAAACTTTCTAGAAGACTTATAATTAAGTCTTCTGGGAAGTTTTCTAATGTCTTTTTGTTAGAAAAATTATAATTAAGTTTTATGGGAAGTCTTCTAACAAGAAGACGTTAGAAGACTTTCCGGAAGATTTATAATTAAGTCTTCTAGGAAGTCTTATAATGTCTTCTTGTTAGAAGATTTATAATTAAGTTTTATGAGAAGTCTTCTAAGAACAAGACGTAAGAAAACTTTCCAGACGACTTATAATTAAGTCTTATGGGAAGTCTTCTAATGTCTTCTTGTTAGAAGACTTATAATAAACATATTTGATAACCTCTAAATTATCACCAATAAAGTTATGGATTTCATTCAGGACCCCAAATATTGTCTAAAACACATGAATTAACAATAAAAATTTAAAAATTTATTTTAAATTTGAAGAGAATGAAGGTTTATTATACATTGTCGTAGAAGACTTTCGTGAAAGTCTTCCCAGAAGACTTCCTTGGAAGTCTTCCATTTAGGTCATTTTCGTAATTGAAAATTTACAAAGACGGACTTTCGTGGAAGTCTTCCAATATTTCTTTGTTGACAAAAATATTTAGGAAGACTTCTGGATAAACATGTTAGTTTTGCAATTGACCAATCTGTGTCAGAAATTTAACTTTCTCCAAAAGACTTACCTGTCAGTCTTCCAACGGAAGACTTCCGTAAAAGTCTTCCGAACTTTTAAATTAAGTCTGCTTATGGTCTGTGGAAGTATGCGTACGTTACTTTTGCAATTGACTATATTTATTTATTTTTGAAGAAGACTTTCTAGGAAGTCTTCTTTAGCTACCTTATATTTGACCAGAATCACTGAATAAAAATGTGGAAGACTTCCAATTTATATTAAATGTTCAAGTTTATATTTTTAATTGCAAAAGTAACCTACGCAGACTTCCACAGACCGTAAGCAGACTTAATTTAAAAGTTCGGAAGACTTCCATGGAAGTTTTCTGAAGAAAGTCAAGTTTCTGACACATATCGGTCAATTGCAAAACTAACTTGTTTATCTGGGAAGACTTCGAGAGAAGTCTTCCTAATTTTTTTTTGTCAACAAAGAAATTGTGGAAGACTTCTACGGAAGTCTTCCTAAAACACACACAAAAAGTCAATTGCAAAACTAACTTATGCTTTGACCAGGAAGACTTCCGTGGAAGTCTTCTCTGTTCAGAAGACTTACGGGTAAGTCTTCTCCCGAAAAAATATGGGTAAACTATTTGATTCATACCTTAAACCACTAAGAAAACTTGCTTAGTTGTCCAAGCACACAGACCTTCACCAAGACAGTTACTCAATCATTAATGACCAAGAATCATGAGCTTGAATCACTATATGATCCTTAAAAACTTTAGAATCAAAAACCTTAGATTTTTTAGATGAAAATAGAGAGAAATTGAGAAATATGTAATTTTGTGGATAAAATATAAGATAGAATGAGTGAAAATCAATTTTTTGATTCATTAAGTCCATATTGGTTGTTCATGGTTGTTGGGTGAATTGATGGCAATGGTATTTTCGTGAATAATTGATGAAGATGAGGATGATAGAGCAAACACATAATTTTTGAGGACTTACTTAAAGTCTTCCAGTAAGTCTTCCGGTGACATTTTTGTAAATAATGAGAACTTCTAGGATGAATAAGACAAGTCAAAATGTCAAAAATAAATGTTAGTTTTGTGTTTGACTTCAAATTTTGAGTCATTTTTGCAAAACCCTCTTATGTAATTAAGGGTAACCCAATATTTGAAATATTCATGTGATTAATATACGAGGCATTTGAAGTAAAGGTCCATGGAGAAATTCACAGATTAAAAAGGAAACATAATACCTTTAAAAAAAACAATATATTTAGGTTATTCATTCTCCTCCACACCCGTCACCTACGCTTCCTCTTCTTTCACATCCACTGAATGAGTAACCACAGCTTTATAGGCATAAAACTTAGCCACAACCAAAAGGAAGAGGAAGTTAACAAAATTAAGAAGCGCAAAGAACAAGTAATAATAATCCAACCTAGACTCATTAAGATTATTCAAAATCCATCCTCTTCCTTGTTTCTTGGTTATAGTGGATACAGTCGTCAACAAGAAACTGCTCAGGAAGTTCCCCATCCCTAAACTCGTTATCGAATACGATGTCCCTAGACTTTTCATGCTCTCAGGAGCTTGATCGTAGAAAAAATCTAGCTTTGCAACTTCTAAGAAAGCATCAGCAATGCCCATTAACACGAACTGGGGAAGCAAAACGAATATTGTCAATGGTAATTTTACTCCCTTCTGGTGGATGAGTTCATGATCAGCAGCGACTTTGAGTCTATACCTGTTACAATATTGCCAAATAAAAATTTAAGTTTAAGGCCTCTAATGCAATACAAGAGAATATGGAATCAATCAATTGATGTGTGCCCTATACATTCCAGACTGAATATCCGAGGATGTTGGTACAAAATTCCCATAAGTCGTCGAAAATCTTTCGGGAATATTGAATTCCAACAGATTCCACGGTCAGTAGCTTGTTTTCTTGTAGTGTAAGTTTAAATATTTATGAAAAGTTGTCATGCTGGTCTTAAATTTTAGTAATACCTTTCGGTGAAACATGCGACAGTCATGAGGAGGATGTGGAAGATAATACCAATTCCCATTCGTTGAAGCAAAGTAACGCCTCTTGGATTCCCGGTGAATTTTCGAGTTATCTTGACAAAGACTCGGTCATATATGACAATGGTTACGAGAATCGAGACTGTGACGAAGGCAGTGAGACTCGCTGGAGGGATGCTGAAGTTTCCGGCGATCCTTGCGTTTAGAGTGGTTCCTTGTTTGACAAACAAAGTGTTGACTTGAGCGACCATTGTACTTGGGACAAAAGTTGCACACATGGCAGGTAACATATTTAGCATTTGTTTTGTTTCTTCGACTTCTGTGATTGTACAAAGATTCCATTGATCTGTTGTTCCTGTTTTGAGTGAAGCTCTGTCTAAAAATCTGCAACACAGTTCATTGGTAAATATCAAAATGAGTATCTAATGAATACATAATACTATTTTTTTTAATTTGAGGCACAATGGCCGAGTCGTTCCTCTTATTATATATAGTTGCATGGTTCAAATTCTGATTTGATGAGATGGCTGCAAAGGTTGTGCCACCATTGACCTACTTGCTCCTCTCAATATATAATATTAATTGTTTCAACATAACTTAATTAAATAGTTAATTTCTCACTACAAAAATAAATTGAATCAGTTAGAAAATAACATGAAGAATACGACTATTTCAACTTTTTTCTTGAGTATTTCAAACAAGAACTCTGACTATTTCTCTTCAGTTTTTTCTTATAGGATTTCCTTATTTTTAATCTGATATTCTCTTAGAACCTTGCAATCAGGACTGCACCTAAGCGCATTGGAATAAAACATTTTAATAGGTCATATCTTATACAAGGGTCCCAATTTTTAAAACTGTTTTTATAATGATTTTACAAAAACAATGTTTAGAATAATATAAATTAAATATATATAGATTTTCAAAATATATATGCTAATTAAAGGTATTTAATTTTTTGTCACTTCATCTTGTACAAAATATTTTTGTAAAAAAATAATTGAATGGGGGTCCTATAACACCATGCCTGGCTCCGCTTGCAGTGAGTGTACTCTTATTGTACCTTACCATATTTTACAAACAAAAGTATGAATCTTACCTATATAAATATTCACATTACCTCAGACTCTTAGTGAACTGGATCGGAAAGGTGCCTTTCCGCTCATATTCCATTGAAGGCAGCTCGTGGAATTGTGTGAGGCCGCGTGCCATCGGTGCATTGCCTTTGCGAAATGAAGCAACAATGACTCGAGCCATCTTCATGAAAGGGCTTCCTCCCGTGGGGAGTTTATGGCGGTAAAAAGGAGTGCCAAATAAAAAAAATAAAGATGGAAATAGCAAGTCCCAGAGTTGGAACGCCATAACCCCAACCCCAACCCACATTATCTTGAACATAGACAAGAACTGTATTGGCGAAGAGAGTGCCAAAGAAGATACTAAACATCCACCAATTGAAGAATGACATTTTCTGTATCTTTTCCTTCGGGTCGGTCTCGTCGAACTGATCAGCTCCTATGGTTGAAATGTTTGCTTTTGTACCGCCTGTACCAATGGCTAATGTGTATAACGCTCCAAAGAAAACCGCTAATTGTAGGGTAGAAGTCTTTTCGCAGTCTTCAGCACTAGCAGTAGAACATTCAGGTGGTTTGATTCCCGGTATGGATACTGATAACGTTAATACCAACATCCCCTATAATTAATAAATGATTAAACCGGTTAGTTCACGGCTGGGAGGGTCTAATAGTTTAATATTTTATGTATTTTCTAGGCTGGTATCTTTGTTTCTTAGTGGTTATAAAAAAAAGTAAATATACGTACCAAAAAGTAGATAGTAGAAGAGATGACGAAAGTGCGGTAGCGACCAAGATGAGCGTCCGCGACATAAGCACCCAAGATGGGAGTGAGATAAACAGTCCCGACCCAGTTGGTCACATTGTTCGCGGACTTAACCGTGCCTTGGTGCAATTTGGTTGTCATGTAAATCACTAGGTTGCTCGATATCCCGTAATATGCCATCCGCTCAAATGCCTCGTACGCTTTTTTTATAACGTAACATTAATTAATAGGAGGAAAAGGTGATAAACTTATCAATAATTCATGAGATGACACATAAAAGTAGGAAATTTTAAATTTAAAAACAAATAGACTGTTTTCACTTAGTAATTTATATGGTAAATATCTATATTTTTTAATGTCGAAAGAAATAAACAACTTTCACGTATATAACAAACTGCGATATTGAGAGGTAAAGACAATTTAATAATCTAGAGGCTGTCTGGTATTTTGTCCAACCACACAGTTTCAAATTTGAACATCGAGCATCAATCATTCAAACTTAAAAGTTACTTTATATCGTGTTTTATTACAAATTAAGTAATATAGATATTTACAATATAAATAAGAGTCTATTTGGTATTTTGAGAGGTAAAGACAATGTAAGAATATAGAGGATATATGGTACTTTGTCCAAGCACACGTTTTCAAATTTGAACATAGAGTGTACATCATTCATATCGTGTTTTCTTACAAAAGAAAACGAGAGAATTCCATAAAAATACTCTAACTAAATTTCGTTAAACTTTTAAATATCCAAACTTTTTTGCTATCCGGTTTCATACCCAAACTAATTATTTTTCTCATTTTAATAAAATATATTTTAAAATTGTGATCACTTTAATACCAAACATATGCTAATTTTAGTTAAAAATATTAATAAGTTTCAAACAAAATAAAAAAAAAAGTTCCAAACATAAAAAAAAAATCTTTAAAATTTCAAATTTTATCTATGTTTTAAGAATAAAAGTAACTACATTTTGTATAATATTTTAAATTTTAGGAAAACTTCACTTTGAATAAAATAAAGAAATTACTTTAATTCTTTCAAAAAAAAAACAAACAAACTTTTAAATTAAAATCAAAAATAACTATAAAAATTTCAGATTATCCAAAATTTAATTATTTTTATTAAAGATAAAATAAAATTTTAAATTATTTTTTTTTGTGTTTTAGATATTTTATAAGTTTTATTTGAAACTTGCTATTAAGATAAGCATACTTTGGTTATTAAATGATCACGTTTTTAAAATTAAATTTATTAAAACAGTAAAATAATTAGTTTGAGTATTAAACTAGGTATCAAAAAAATTTGGGTATGAAAAAAGCTTAACGAAAATCCATTAAATTTTTTTTGTTTCTATTTGCTGCGGAAATTTCCATAAAAAGACTCAAACTAAATTTTGTTAAGCTTTTTAATATCCAAAAATTTAGTGGGAGTACTTTTATGGAATTTTCCTCAAGAAAATAGAAACAAAATAATTTAATGGGATGCTGATGATCTCCAATCTGTTGGGAAAATGGAATTTTTATTCCCCAAGTATTTTAAATCAGAAATTTTAATAGTTAAGTATTGCTCGCGAAGAATTATTCTCAAACTAATAGCCGACTATACAAAATTATGATCGAAATAGTCAACTATTAACTGCTTGGCATAAAATAATGATTTCCGTCAATTTTTAGGGGTTGACTATTTTAATCATAATTTTGCGCAGTCAATGATTAATTGAGGAATAAATATGCGCATATAATACTTCAGTATTATATGCCGACTGAAAATACTTCAGTATATGCCGACTGAAAATACTTTAGGGATTAAAAACAATAATTTATTTTAAAATAAAATCATAATTTAAAAGATTCTCAAGTTAGATATAACCAAGATAAGATATTTTTACTTTTAAAAGAGATGTATGAGTTTTACAATGAATGTAAAATAATAAAAATAATTATAGTTGCATTGTATTGTTGATGTACTTCATGTTTATAAAATTACTTAAGATAATTCCTAGCTAAAAGGATTCACAATTTATAAAATAAAATAAAAGACACTTAGGGGGTGTAATCAACTTACAATTTTTTACCCAAGACGTGATAGTCTAGTGGTAGTTCCTTGGCCGAGAGGTCAAGGGTTCAAACTCCCTAGGCCACGATTTGGGGAGGTGTGTCAAGGGCCGTAAAAGGTACAGACAAAGGCTGGCACCGGGCCTAGGTGGTGGGGCGTATGCCCAACACCTGGTTAATCAAAAAAAACAAAAAAAAAAACTTACAATTTTAGGTGATTTGTATTAAAATTAAAATCGTTTGTTATTAACCATTAACTTTAAAAATTCATTTAAAATCAATTGTTATTGAACTTGAGATTCCATAAAGTACTCTGAAATTCAATGTTATTGAAAATATTTTAAGTTGTGGAGTTTTAAAGTTCTCAAGTGATCTTAAAGTGTTTGAGTGGATTTCTTAGTTAAAAAAATTAAAAATCAAAAATCAAATCTCATGGTTTTAGGTGATATTGTATAGTAGTTTAACAAAATTACTTTAACTCTGCAATTCATTGAAATCATCTAAAACCTCGTTAAAATAAAATCACCTCAAAAGATTGAATAAACCCCCTCAATCTCATGGAAAGATTTTGAGTTTTTAAAAAACAAAATAAAATAATATATGATAATTACATTGCATTATATTGGTGATGTACAATATGTGATTGTTTGAAGTTGAGATAATTAAATATGATTGTCTAAATTAGAGATCCAATTTACAACATATGATTCTTTAAGTAATATGAAATCATCCATAGTGATTTTATAAAAATGAAGTATATCACAATAAGACTCAGCTAGAATTATGTAATATTTTATATATAATTGTAAAAACTCAAAAATCTACTTCAAAAAGTAAAAATCTTGCATACTGGTTATATTTAATTTGAGAATTTTTAAATTATGATTTTAAGAAAAAAAAGATTGATATTTTTAATTCTCCAAGTATTTTCAATCAGCAAATTAAATACTCAAGTATTATTTGCATATATTCATTTCTCATATAATTATTGACTGCGCAAAATTATGATTAGAATGACCAATTGTTAAAAATTGAAGAAATCGTTATATTTTCGTTATCAGTTAACAATTTACTATTTTGTTCCTAATTTCACGCGGTCAACTATTAGTTGGGGAATAATTCTGCGCGAACAATAGTTGAATACTAAAATTTTTGATTTCAAATGCTTGAGGAATAAAAACATCATTTTCCCCAAATCTGTTCCATATACTTTCTAAATGAGGTAAGATAAGATAAGGTACCACATTTTACTTTAGAGAAATTTGGTTCCATGAACATAACAAAATACACAATGAAGCATATATCCATAACATCCATTAGACTATGATATTTATATAATAAATGCTATTTTTTCCTTCAACACTTTCTCTTTTCTTTTTAATTAAATTTATCTCTCTAAAGTTTTCTTATTCAATTTTTTCTATTTACTTATAGAAAATATAGATTTTTTTGTATATGTCATGTTTTGAATTTTTTCCAAACAAACATATATTTATAAAACTAAATTTATCAAGTTATGATAAGATTTTGCTTATTTTATTCTATATATTAAAAGTAGAATAAAATTATATTTATACAATCTTTGTATATTTCCTTTTGCTCTCCCCCCCCCCTCCATCCATCTTTCTCCACATCTCTCCCCTCCCACCTTCTCTCCCTCTCTCCTTTATACTTTACCCCATTTTCGAATCTTTTCATCTCCCCGTATTACTCTTTTTTTCTTTCCTATACACGCTTACATACTATAGTATTTATTCATCAAATATAGAATAGGATATTCAGTCAAATATGTTATTTCAATTAATATTTTTTTTACTAAATATATATCTTATGAATAAATATGATCTTTCATATTGTATATTACTCAATCCGGATATTTTTTACTAAATATATATATCCTATAAATAAATAATACTAAAGAAATCAAATTATTTTCTATTATTACATTTATGTTTGGAATGATCTATTCTATATGGATTTTATAAATAGAATGGTATATGATTGTAACGTGTGGTATCACACGTTCACGAGCCATGAAAGACAACAATGTCTATATATGTATCAAATTGACACATTTACCTATTTTCTTATTTTTTCTTAATTTATACACCAAATTCACCCTTTATCTCGTAACCATTAATGAAAAGCTTAGAGCACCTTTAGTGGGAGTTTCTTCCCCAATTTCTCATAAAAAAGATAAATACAATAAATAAGAAAATTAAGAGAGAGAAGGTGGAACTAAAGAAAAAGACAAGAAACGTACCGTTGTGAAGAATCGATTGTAGAAAGATTTCTACACTTGTCATATAACGAATGGTTGAACTATATTTCTATTTAAAATTTATTAAGTTAATCATCAGTATTATTATTATAAGACTAGAAATTAATGGGAAGAAACTGACTCAATGCTGATGCTCTTAAAGGCTCATGTGGCAGTACTAATTTCCTCTTTAAAGATACTAGATCTTTTGGCCGCGCTACGCGCGGCTAATCTATTAAACAAAATTTTCAGTCATATTATTTTTTATCTATATAATATAATGTATAATTGAACTTATAATTAAAAACAGAAGAAATAAAATGTTAAATTATAAAAAAAAATAACGATTGACAAAATCATAGTAATTTATGCAAGTTAGAGTTTCATAAGTAATAATAATAATAAATAATTTTTCTACAAAATATAGATTCAGTTTCTTTAACATAATCCTGACAAAATATAGATCCAATTTTAATTTGTAGTTTTATATTTTATATTTTCAAAATATTGGTAGAAAATAATCACTATCAAAATCTGAAAATATGTATATAAAATGAATTGACTTTTATTTAAATTTAAAATGATATTATATAAATTTATGATTGTATATATTTTGTTTTTATGAATAATGTTTATTTATTCTATTTATTTATAAACTGGATAATATTAATTTATCTTTGCCATCAATGTATTGAATACCAAACCAAACACTAACTTGACATTGCAGTTAGGTAAGTGGGTGCACCGGTCTAACTGGGTTATAAATTTAATATGATTTTAAGTTATGTATCTATATATATGTAAAACTATAAAATTATGTTTATAAGACTTTTTATCATTGTTTGAAGCTAATGATATGGAAATAAAATGAAAACTTCAAAATAATATAAAATATAATGAAAAACAATTTATATAAATAGATATTAAAAACATCATAGCAACCATCTCTCAATTTACTATATTATGAATTTTGCAAATTTATGTGTCTTCACCACGTGAAAGCGCGAGATCATTATTTGTTTTATTTTCTTGTTAGTTATATGTTCTACCATAGTTGCGTTAGAGCGGACCCACATGTAAAGGAAGGGGTCAGTTGACCCCAGCTAAATATCATAAACTAAATTTGTAGGCTTAGTTTGATCGACTGCAATGGCACAATTGTTGTACTTGTCCGCTATTGACCCCACTAACCTGGGTTCACTCCACTCAATGACACCATTATTTATTTTTTTTTCTTTTTTTTAAACTGTTTTTTTTTTCATTTTCATCCGTTACGTACTTATTTCATTTTCTAGAGATGATTTCCTTGTTAAAAACGAAAATTTCAATACAATTTAGTTTGAAGCATCTCCCAAATATTTCCTATTTTTCCTTTTTCCACCAAAATTCAAAATTTCTTGTTCTCGTCATTTGTTTCACCTTTTGCAGATATGTTTCCATAATTTTTTTTTCCTCTTGTTTTATTGTCCTCACCAAAATTCTAAACTACTAATTTCTTCATTGCCATTATGGTTTTATACTTTGTATAATTTTTGGGTACACAATTTTAGAGATATACAACAAAAATATCTTTTAACAATTTTAGACAATGTATTTGGTGTTCTATTACTTTTATTATACTATTGTTTAAAGTGCCAAAACAAAATATCAAATTACACATAAGATCTATATATTTTTTAAATATATATTAAATATTAAAATATATTATTATTTTATTTAAAATATGACTCCGGTTAAATTATTTTCTGGATCCGCTACTGGTTACGCTACCTGTAATAACCATTGATCTTATTGTTTTCTACTTCTTTTCGAATATTTTCCCATTATTTGGAGTTTGGTCCTTAATTTTTAACTTACTTTTTGTTTGACATTGGCATAATTTCCCATCTTAATAAGAGTAGCAATGCTGGTTCTTAAACACTCGAGTAGGACTCAAATTTTACTCCTCAAACAAAGAAATTTTTTTTGAACCTAACTCTTAAACACTCATGTAAATTTGTTTGTTGCTGCTCTATTCCTCATGCAGCTCATATATCTGAATGTATGCTTCTGATAGTTCTACCATTTGGGGAAGTATTTTAAAACATGCAAATCCTGCATATCGTACCTTAAAGAAATTGACATTTATCTCATGAAATTCAGCAGTTCTACGCTAATATACTTGTCACTATGTGTTCGAACTGTGATAACTGATATGCTACAAAGCTCATTTGAGAACACTAACACACAAAATAAGTGAACTTTTGACATTCCTCTCATGTAAGTAAAAAGAAGCACAAACATTTTCTGTAGAAGAGAGAAAGCTTACCAAAGTTCTTGTGACTTGCGCTGCACAAAGACTCTGAAGTACCCATCCTCAGGCTTACCATCATGTACAATGTTAGTGATTAAATTATATTTGGAAGAAACCTTCCCGCTTACTGCAGCAGTAGGCAGTGATGGTATGTAATCTTTCAGCTCCATGTTACCGAAAAGTTAACTATGGCATCGACAAAAATTGAGTCACATTAGCCTGTGAATAGTGGTCTTTATAAAACATTAAAGTCACCAAAATAAAAAAAATGCTCACTCAAGGTAGGATTCTTCTCCTTGAAGAAGTTATCCTTCTTGAACCGAACCATATGGAAAATCAAGTAAGGAGGAGATCTGGTTACTCGATATCTCATTGTTGCTAGCATAGGGCGAACCACGTTTATCACAGTTTCTCCATCAAACTTCTTAAGTATATCGAATAGAGAAATCTGATCAAAAATTCCAAGAAATTTTGCTTCTTCTTACCTCACTTTACTAACTAAAAACCAAAAAGGGACTCAAGAGAACTCTCCTAGCTCATAAAGTGGATTCCAAAAGAACGGTGTACCCTATACTAAACATCACTCAATATTGGCATGTCTCAACAAAATGTAATAACCTTGTAAATTTTTTAATAACACCACACATGTTATTCATCATGATGTCCCCATTTCTGGAATGCTTTTTGTAAAAGGGACAACATCAGCACATTTAAATAGCCATAACTTAAAAGTCTAAAGCAAGAGATTTATACAGCGGCGGAATAATGTTTTTCTCCATGACATCTTTAATAGAAGAGGTGCTGGCAAATCTAGCCCAAGCATTAGAAAATTCATCTTGGAGATTTATTTGGTTTCATTGCCTTGAAACTCTCTCACAACCTCCAACTCACCCTGTGATGATTAGCAGATGGCATGAAAATTGATCTTTTGCAAGAAATTATATCAAACTCCATTATGTTGACATGTGAAAGGACATACACATATCTGGAAGCATTGATGGATGATACTGCTCGCGTCCTTTGAAGTTCTAAGATCCATGTGTAAAGTGTTGGTTCTTAATCTGTATTTTCCTAATATCGCTTTGCTAAGGAACTAAATGTATTTGGCAAGATTCAGCATTGGAAAGTACCTTTAAACCTTCTTGCAAAATCTTTCAGCTGAGACAGATTCTGAACGTAATCGGTCTTGGTAAAGATCATAACCTAACCAAGGAAGAAAAAAAAAGAAGAATTAAATCTAATTGGAGGAAAATATAATAGAAACTGGGAGAAGATATTACATAAACTTATAACATGGAGCCTAACATGACTTAAGTAAAGCCTGACAATATTCTAATAATTTAACAGAAATAAAATGTTAGTTGTAAACACAATTAGGATGAAAAGTAAGAAGCTAATAAGGAACCTAGGAAATAACCAATTAGGCTTACCATTCTTCATATTCAACTTAAGATCAAACTACGAGGAGAAGGTTAGCCAACCCGCCATGAGCCCTCTCTTCTTAAGCCAGAAGATCGAACAGAAGCTACCGGAGAAAAAGAACTCATTGACGCAAGCAAACGCCACGATCCTCTCGGTAAAAGTTTGAGATCCGTCGATCCATGTCATCGCGCACTGAGCTTTCTTCGCGATGTAAGGAATCGTTTATCCGGCTGATACGACCAACAACAGACTGAAAAATCCTTCCGAGGCGGAGAGAGTTGAATCTGGAGTAGACCACGGCGGCTTGAGCGACGACAACACCTGAAGAAGTCATTTCGTGCAGAGAGAATCATTTAAGAAGCTGAGAAGAAGAATAAAAAGTGAGAAGAAAACTTATTTCAGAGAACCTCAATATATAACAGGATGGAGAACGCGTTAAGGGAGAGGAGGCGTCTCCTCTGCATTGAATGGTTGAGTCTTGAATTCATGGAGTTTCAGATTCGATCGCCGGAACATGAACCGTCAGCGGCGGAACCATATCGAAGCAAAAGAAAAATCTAGGATTTTTACGCTACTCTACTGGGCCTTAAAAACAGTAAGCCCATATGAGATAATCCCAAACGAAATGAAGACATAAACATGTAAGCTGTCAGAATCGAACCCACGCCCTCACAAACCAGACACAAAGCCTTAGACCAGTTTGCTAAACCGTTAGTCGTCGCTTGTAGACATTTTAGAAAGGCTATGATTGTAAACGAAATGTTGTGATTGGTTAATTATTTTTGCTGATGTGGACAACTTCTTTGGCTCTCATATTCCCCTTTTAGTATTAGGGTGATTTAAGAGACCTAGATTATATATATATATATATATATATATATATATATATATATATGAAGCTGTTAAGATTAACGTATAATCACTCTGATTAATCAATTTAAGTGAACACTTTGGTGAGAGAAAACAAACAATTAAAAGACAATAAGGTGAAATTATAAATACCGACGAGGAAGGAACAGGCTTTCCATCGACCTCTGATGGATCTTCTAACAGGATTGCCTCGAAGATCAACAGTTCCATCTTGTGTGTGATCATCTCCTACCTCTTCTACTGTCATTTATATCTCTCTCCTCTTTTTTTTTTTGAGTGCAAATGTTAAAAGTCTCCCTCTTCTTCGTAGCTTCTGTATTTTTGTTCTTTCGAATGTGGTTATAATATACTTGTGTGAAGAGAGAGTTTGCAGTTTTGTCTCATATATATACAAAGAAGATGGTCCCTCACGTAGTGCAGACGTAACGCATACAATCAGTCGAGAGAGTTGACAAAATTAATAGACTAAGAGCAAGCGCAGCAAGGGTATGTAACAAAGTTTCTTAAAATTATAATAATCGAATAACTAGAAAAAGGAAGAGAGAGAGAATGGAAACAAGAAGAGGGATGGTGGATCATCGCTTCAGTGAGAGACCAACAAAAAACCGGAAGAGACTCTTTACTTATGTGGCCATTTGTAATTGGTCTACTTCCTTAGTTATTTATAATTTAATTATAAATTTAATTATATTAATATTAAATACAGGAAGAACTTTGTTGAGAAATTGTTCCATTGCTGATGCTCTAAGGTTCTCAATGGGGAAGAGGTGCTGCTTCCATTTAACATATTTATTGACTGAAGCAGGGTCAACAGTTTAATAATAATAATGTAATAAAAAAGAATGTTATAAAACTTTCACGTTTGTGAACAAAAAAAACCTTTACATTTAAAATTTTATAAAATCATTAGAACACATTATTTAAAATTCACTCATAAAATATATAATATCTTTACAAATCAGTTCAAAATATTTTTAAACCTTAAGAAATTGTATAAATATTTTCAAATCTTTATAAAATAATTGTATGACATCTTGTTAAACTATTATAAAACTTTATTTTAAATTACAGAAAAAATGAAAATTTGAATTTTACAAATCATTTCAATTTTTTAAAATCTTGTAAGAGTTACAAAAATTATTATATTATAATTCACATAGAATTTACCCCAAAATTTTCACTAATCTGACTTTCTTCTGTTTGCTATTTGATTAGAACATAAAAACAGAATAAATTTTTGAACCGATTTAAAAACAAAGTAATATCTACTATATAGTTATATATAGTACATCGTTTCTATCAAAAAGATAAAAATAAATGGTAAACCATTTTCCGGAGAGAGAATATAAAAGTTTCGGTGGTCACGCGTGTGTAGAAATCTGATGTGGTGCGGATTCGAATTCGGGTCCATTTAGGAATTTACGAAATGCTTTGACTACCCGACCATAGACACGTGGTTACATCGTTTCTATTACATTGGGTTGGTGAAGTGAAATCTCACAACTGAAACGCTGGCCTTTTAAATTTTTTTGATTCAGCTTTATACGATACTAAAAATAGAATTATATTTAAAATGGTTCTGAAAGTTAACCGTATGACATCTTGCCATTTTTGCACTGTATGTTTCATCATCGTATAACACTTGTAGTGTAGCTCATTTCTTAACCATTGGTTAAGTAAGCAATTATATTGATTTATTAGTTCAATTATTTTATAACAGACTATACGACATATAAGTGGCAAACGAGTTTTGTTCAATATTCTGTATCTACTTACGAATTCCCTGGACATTAAGACTCACATTATTTCAAGACTTTGTTTATTCTTGTATTGTATGACGATTTTTGTTGTTATTTAATTACTTTTGTTATTATTGAATGAAAACGATAAGAATATTGGTAACGGATGGTAGTACAAAATCAATCATTAATTAATTGAATAAGTCGTTGTACAGTACAGCCAAATTATAATTGGTAAAACAAAAACACAGCTGATAGAATATATATATATATATATATATATATATATATATATATTCCAAAAATATCTCCTACGGTTGGGCAAATAAACCGAATCTGAAAATTCGAAACAAACCCGATCCAATAAAAATGAATTCGAACCGATCCAAATCTGACATAAATACCGAATAAATTTTTTTTTATGGTATTTTGGATTATGGGTATTATTCGAACCGAATCCGAACTTAAATGGATATCAGATAGAGCCCGAAATATTTAAAATTCCAAAAAATAACTAATACCAAAAATGATCTCTATTATGTATTCGAAATACATTAAGAGATTACACAACAACTAAAACAATTATCTTTCACATGAAGGTTGGAGGTTGATGGTTGAAGGTGGAGTTGAAGCTTCATGTTTTCAAATTTTGGTTTTGTTTCAATTGAATAATGTTTTTCATTTTATGAGAATTTGATTTTGGTTTTATACTTTTAATTATTTGGTTTTCTTTGTATCAATAACTATGTTTATTTTTCATTTGGCTTTGAATGATCACGTTTTGATGTTCCTTTTTATTTTTGAATCGATTTTACTTATGTTTTGGTTATAAAATAGGTACAAATCAAGTATTTTAAAATTGAAAAATTGAGTTTACTTATGTTCTTGTTACAAAATAGGTATAAATCATGTATTTTTAAACCGACGAACCAATTGGGACTCGAACCCGAAAGTCCATCGGATTGTCCTGGTTCTTTGAAGTTTTACTAACTCCGACCCAAAATCAATAAAACCCGAACCGGTCCCAAACCAAACTTTTATATATTTCGAATGGGATTGATTTTGACAAACCCAAAAAAATCAAGATCCAATTGAATAAAACCAAAACCCGATTGAGAACCCAAATGCCCGTGCCTAATCTTATACGAAAGTCTCAATGTGTACAACAAATTCATCTACTAAATTATTTTAGGCCTGTGAAATTTTATTGCCATAAGCACAGTACTATATTTTTTTGGTCCTAATATATATATATATATATATATATATATATGTTTGTGTTAACTGCTTATCAAAGATTCGTTAAAATATGCTGAACTCCCATTTTTTAATTTCCACTTGTAAACATTTACTTGAATTTAGCTTTAAAACTAATTAAGTAGAGTTATCATTTTAATAATTCTGAAATTTAGTCGTACTGACAATTTATATAATAAGTTTCATCGTAATGCGTGTAAATGACATTGCTTAATGAAGCAATTGTATTGACTTTTGCGTCCAATTATTTTATAGCAACTTGCTACATAAATGACAAATAAATTTCTTTTTTGCTTAAAGTTCATATGCTTAGAGTTTTCCCTGCCCGATCATGATTAATTCATTCTTTTAAAAATCACTGCAACAAGACCTATTGTTTTATTTTACTACTTTTTTTTCAATGTTATTTAACGTTATTCTTAGGACCCGACAAAAAATCCGAACCCGAAGAACCAACCAGTTGATCTGAAAAATTAATACGAAACTCGAACCGAAGTTTGTTAAATATACGAACAGGTTCAAAATTTTGGTATCTAAGAACCAAACTCGATCCGAACCAAAATATTTTGGGTATCCAAATATATCCGAATAAGATTTATATACTTGAATAGGTTAGCTATTTTTAAATTTTAATATCCAAAAAATATCCAAAATGCATAAGATATTTTGAAGTTGTCCAAAATATTTTGAAAACATATACAAATAGTCAAGAGTAAGTATCAAAAGACTTAACTAATACTCAAAACACCTAAAATACTTAAAATATATGTTGATTATCCATCCAGTTATTAGAGCTAAACCAAGTTTTATGTTAAGTTTAGGTATTTTGGCATACATTTTTCAAATTTATATAATATATTTTACTTTTCTTTTTAGATTTTGAGAAATTTAAAGTATATATGAATTTTCAAAGTTTAAAAATAATTTAAAAGAGTTATTTGAACCGGAACCGAACCCGCAAAGATCCGACCGAACCTGAATCAAAATTTCTAATATCCGAATGGGGTTAAAATCTTAAACCCCGAAAACCCAAAACCAAATAGATCTGAACTAAAATCCGAATGGTACCCGCCCAACCCTATATCATTACTCATACTAAATTGTTCTAAGTAATCATACTAAAAAGGAACAACCAACATAACATCAATCTCTATGAAATGGTTTAACAGTCTTAGCTAATAAATCTGTTGCAAAATTTTCTGTCTGAATATTGGTTTCCATTTATGAAATACTAGAAGCTTTGCTTTAGAGGTGCAAACTTCTTTATCTCTGTTGACAAACTCGACCATACTTCTGGATTTAAATCATCGATAGTAGACTTTTACAATATGTTCTAAAGCGCTGACATGTCATATATTGTAGCATAATTTCCATTATCCATGAAAGTGACTAATTCTACTCACGATAATCTCCTCATTGGTTCTTGGTTTCTAAAAACCTAAAAATTTCCAATACATTTTTTCAAACCTATTCATAGCCATTGAAATGTGAATCTTGACACCAAGAACTATTAGCCATACAAATATTATGTAAGCACACGGCTTGTGTAGATTGTGAATCTTGCTGCAAGATTGATTCCATTTTCTCTTTAGCATTCGCCTCTTGCCAAGTCCAACATTCCCCTTTGATATGTCTAACAATTTTCAATAGATCCATGTTTTTCTCTAAGTAACTTATCATTTTGAGTTTTCTATTTATACCAAATTCTTCATAAATATAGATTTATATTTTGATCTAAATTTTTTGAATGCACTGTAAAAAAGTATTTTCATGTAAGATGATAACCGATTTATGTGCTTATCATTATCAATGTGAAAGAAATTTTATTTATGCTATGGATACTGCCTACAACAAAGCATATTATCTCATATTGCGAAAGTGTATGAGATGGATTGCAATGTAATAGATGAATCGCATCCAATGATCTTATAATTGATAAACGGATTTTAATCACAATAGATGAAATCCAAAAACAAGATCATAAAAGATCAAGAATGAAGAGGGATAAAGTTAGTGAATTAGTCTATGCTGACGAGTTAGTTAGCATCATGTTATGCTTTACAGATTTAAATTATTCTTAAGGATGTATTTGTTGTAAATTATATTCACGTGTTGTGTTACACCATATTCGATAGTTAAAAAGTTCTAATCGTTTGCCAAAAAAGACTCATAGTAGTATACTCTGAAAATAATTCAGGCCGGTGGGCGCTCTTTAATGTTTAAATGGTCCCGTAGTATTGGCTCAAATTCAAAGCTCTTCACACATCTCTCTCATGGTTATTCTCACACTTGCAAGTTTTTCTCCATTAAATATATCTACCACTAAGATTAGACATGTTATCTGTTAATTTTGATTCAATTTATTATTCGTTTCGATTCTTTCTAATAAATTCAAATATCCATAATTTTTTGAAGCAAAACAAATATGAAAAAACAATATCTGTTAAAAATAAAGTAAATCACAAATATTAAAAAATTTAGAGTCACATATCTGCTCCACTCCAACTTTTATACAAACAGATGTATATCTATAATTAAATATAGAATTTTATATGTATAATTTTATATAACTATTATTTAATATATAATTTTATTTATAAAATCACATATAAAAGGTACAAATTAAGAAAAAGAATATAAAATCTTAAACTACAATTTTTTTTATAAAATCTTAAACTACAATTTTGTATAAAATCTTAAACTACAATTTTTCTTTTGATTTATTAAAACATTTAACTAATTTTAAAAATTTATGGAACATATAGCTCTACTAATCTTTACTTTTCTTATTTTTATTATGTAAAAGATATTTTTTAAAACCAACCTTGTAGAGTTTTTGTAGATTTACTTATACTGAATAAAGTAGATAAGATATCCGTAAATATCTATAAATTTTTGCATCTATAAATTTTTTGGATATTCGGAAAACGGGATATTCATATTTTTTGAAGCAAAGCAAATAAAAAAATTAGATATCCGTAAAATATGAAACAAATCACATTTGAAAGTTATGAAATTATTCGATCTGTGTCCACCCTTATCTACCACAGGAGCATCTTACACAATCTCACAATTCATGAAATTTGATCATAATCATAATTGACGTGTATGTTGATAAAGGATTTTACTCTATCCTAGCCAAAATAGTATAGATGAGTGTCAATCAAATCCTAAGTGATCATGATGCAATGAGAATGCAAGTATGAGCTTAATCTAAGTGCAATCGGTTTTGATGTGTGAATGAAGTAACAAGAGAACACAAAGGTAAAAATTGGAATTATAAATCAATTGAGAAACAAAGAACCCATGGGCAAGGGTATTGACTTTGGGTGACTAAGATCTAACTTAGAATGTTAACACAACAATCAATCCGGTTCTACTAGTCTAGACACACCATTAAACTAGTTCTTTATCAAGATAAAAGTTCATTTGCTTTCAATCACTAAACATCAAATGTCTTTGGTCTAGTTAAATCAAGCAATCATTAAGATTAGGTCTATTAACTATCTAAACTTCCCTAACACCAATTATCATTGGTTAAGCAAGTAAAGAGAATTGTCACTTTGGTTTAGACATTTTATCGAACACCTTTCAGGCATAAACTGTCTACTGATCTAGATCAAAGTGATCAAGTCTAATCTAGCATTAGAGACAAGAGATAATCATAAAACATGAATGATCTAACACTAGACACTCTAAGCTATCACTTAATCACCCTAGGCCACCCTAACCCATGAATCCTAAAGGTAACTACTCACTAACAAACATGATGAACTCAAAAACCATAGATGATTCAGAGCTAATCATGGCTAATGATCTAGAATAGCCAGTGAGACAAAAGTAAGAGGATCAAAGAAGATTAAGGATTCAATCTTTTTTTTTCAAAAGTAGTCTATCTCTCCAGATAAAAACCAGAGTCTCCTTTTAATTAGGTTTAAAAAGCATAAATAGTAGTCTAAAAACGAACCGGCCGACCCAACAAACCTGGGCTAACCCGTAAAAATAAGGTTTCTACGCCCCTAGCGACCTGTCTTGGTCGCTAAGGATGGTCGCTACGACATCCGCAATTCTCCTGTGGGTCTGTAGCGACCACTCTTGGTTGCTACGTTGTGGTCGCTACAACATCCACAATTATCTTGTGGGTCTGTAGCGACCACTCCTGGTCGCTACGCTGTGGTCGCTAGCATCTGCAATTCTCATGTGGGTCTGTAGCGACCACTCCTGGTCGCTATGCTGTGGTCGCTACAGTATCTGCAATTTTCATGTGGGTCTGTAGCGACCACTCCTGGTCGCAACACTGTGGTCGCTACAGCATCTGAAATTCTCTTGTGGGTCTGTAGCGACCACTCTTGGTCGCTACGCTGTGGTCGCTACACTCGTGCCAGATCTTATTTTCGTCCCAAACTTCTCTTTCTTATCCCCAATTGCCTTCGAACTCATACATAAAGAACTCCAATACCTGATATAGACAAATGCAATGCAATGCAACCTAAACATGTCTAAATGCGAATCTAAATGATGAAAACGTGCAAAGATAGGTGATCAAAACAATGTAAATATGTGAGATATCAACTCCCCCAAACTTGTCTTTTACTTGTCCTCAAGTGAACTTTCTAAAACAAGCAAGGGAGAGAGGTTTGAAGTTGGGAGCTCAGAACCAAAAGATACACTTCCTAGCCTTCAACATCACATCCTAGGCAAACATAGCAAATAGCTGAGCAAACTCTCTTAGTACACTCTATCTTCTCAAGGCCTATCAAGACTCTTTTGCCTCTACACTAGATGCAATGCTCATCAACCAACAAGTCTCTATACCAACTCTCACATTCATTAACAAATTGACAAAGTGAATCCTTGTTAATGGAAACTTGATCTCAATCACTTGGCTTGGTAAGTGGAAATAGATTAATGAGAATAGAAAGAGGGTTCAAATTATTTGGTGACTTACACTCAAGAAACGAAGCTTGAACATTATGCAAAATTTATCTAAGAAAAGGAGCAATTCATGCATACAATGGTTTGTTCTCATCATTCTACCCTTTTCCTAAACACTTTCAAACTCTACCCTTTCTCTTTGTGTTAATCTCATCCCCTTTTTATCCAAAAGACTCAGAAGGACACCCTTTCTCACTCATGAAATGAAACTCTCTCTTTCTCTTTTATTTGAACCAACTAGGACATCTTTTTTTTACTTAGCTCCATTCTTTTCTTTTTGTTTTCCCCAACCTTTTATTATCTCTTTTTTTTCTATGGGGTTTTCCTTAAAGTACCAAGAGTTTTATTTCTTTTCTTTGATCCCTAGTGACCATCTTCTTTCATCTCTCTTTTAGTTCATTCCTTCTACTTATCTCTCACCTCAAAACCCAAGATCAAAGCTTATAATCACCAACACACTTCCCACTCCTAAATGCTAGCTTAAATGAGGTCCTATAGCTAGCCAAAGATGAGAATAAGCCAATATCGCTCCCAATACTCTCAAGATTTTACACATGAACAAGCTATCAATAAAAAGCCTCACTCAAGCAAATTCAATTAAGGTTTCAAAGAATGGTAAGGGTTAAAGGGTAAGGAGGTGCCATTTGGGTTTTCAAAGAGTGGTGCAATTGATAAAATAAACTCAAATGTGTATACGATCCATGATCAAGTATACAAGAGTCCATAAGCAAAATAGATTAAGTTCATTAAGCCCTATTTCAGTTTGGAGTTGGTTTCAAGAACAATGTCAATCTCAAGCAAACAACCAGTTTCAAGAAAAGTTTTCAAGGCTCGAAGCTTACAAGTCTTTCAAGAGATGCTTAAGCTACTTGCTATGTTTAACTAGGGTGTCATTTTGAGTTCTAGACATGTGTTCTTTATGAGGCAATACAATCCTTGCTCCCTATGCAATATGAATGCAATCTATATGCTCTAGACTCAATCCTAAATATGCAAATGATGCAACTAGATGCTTGTTTTTGTTGCTTTTGATTTTTTTTTGATTTTTTTATGTTTTCTAATGCAATAACTACTCATATGCATGACTAAAGTGTATGAAATTTATCAAAATAAACATAATTAGATACTTGATACCTCCCCCAAACTTAAATCACACAGTCTCTGTGTGACTAAGAGAAAGGGAGATACCGAAAATATGACAAAAGCAAAAGAAAAGTGATATATACAAGGAAAGCTTGGAGTAGTACCTAAGTGGAGATTGGAGTATGGCAGTGGGTGTCTAGAGTCGGTGAAACGAACTGACATGATTCATAGCGACTACAAGAGGCTGATACGGGATGTATACCATAAGGCTTGGGTGCTTCACCGCCTTTCTTCTTTCCTCTAGTGCTAAACTCAACCTGAAAAACTCAACCACATTTATTAAGCAACCTGAAAAGAAATAAAATGAAGATTATATACAAGGATAACATGGGACTTCCTCCCAAGTGAGCTTGTTTTAAGTCTCTAGCTTGACTACCTTTTCACTTGACTAATGAGAAGAGGATCCTTTCCACCTTCAAGAGTGATGGTGAGGACTTGAGAAAGGGGCTCTTGAAGCTTGACTAGATCATCTTGGAGTTGAGGGGTTATGATTTCCTTTGCTCTTGAGAAAGTTTTGGACCTTCCCTTGCACTTGATCTTGTACTCAATAGCTCCATCCTTAGGCTTCATTGGGTGTAGAGTGAGAGTATGTGGCATTTTATCAAGAGGTGGAGGTTGAGGTTCTTTCATCTTCTTCCTTTTTCCATGGGTAGCCACAATGGCTCTACTCACCCCCTCCTTTTGAGCATTTTCCAAATGCTCATCACACATTTCTTTAGAAGACTCCCCATCAAGCCCTTCTTGCTCACTAACAATCACTTCATTCTCCATTTTTTCAATTGAAGGTTCTCCACAAGTGATGGTCCCACAATACTCAACATTCATTATTGGAGACTTGATTGGGTAGGAGATAGCTTTGTTGACATTGTGGAGAATCACTCTCTTGTTATGGAAATCAATGCAAGCACCAACAATAGCAAGGAAAGGTGTACCCAAGATCAATGGTACTCTCCTCTTAGTCATCATGTCTAAAACACTGAGGTCTATTGGAATGGTGCATGTTCCAATCTTCAAAGGAAAGTCCTTGATGAGACCAATATGGGTTGTAGAAGAAGAGTCTCCAAACATAAGTGAAGAAGTGCTAGTCTCCATGTTCTTAATCCCTAGGCACTTCACCATCTCTAATGAGATCACATTCACACTTGCACCAGAATCAACAAGACATCATCAAGTGTGAATTCACCAAGAGAGCAGGATAATGTGAACTTCCCTTGGTCTTGAAGCTTAGGAAGTGACTTTGGTGGGATTTGTGGATCAATGCTTGCTGTGGAGATGTCTAGAAGCTCTCCTACTTCTTCTTTGTGAGCTAAAATGTCCTTGATCATCATCATTTGGACATGAGCATCACGCATATTTGAGATCTCTGGAAGCTTGACTCCTACCTCACACATATCTTTTCTGAACTTGGAAATCACTTTCTTTTGAGCTTTAGTGAGGAATCTTTGTGGAAATGGGAGCTTATCATAAGGGGATTGCTCAACTTTATGAGTTTCTTCTAGCTCAACCTCTTTCAACTTCTTGACAGATTCCTTATTAACCGGGTTTTTAGCCTTGTGTTCAGATGGTTGCACAACCTTTTCCTCAATATTCTATACAATTTGTATCTCAACTCTCTCGACAACCTTGTGTTCAGCTTTTTCCACAATCCAGCGCTTCAGCCTTGGCTAGAATCTGTTTCCCGACATGTCCAATCTCAATTCCATACAAGAGTCTTTCAATCTCATCCACCTCTTTCTCATGATCACTCAATTCAATCTCAGAAACATCATTAGAGAGGATGGCATTGCAATACTCTTTGGGGTTCTGCTCTGATTTTCCTGGTAAAGATCCCATTGGGCGCTTAGAGCTTGAACTCATGGAGGCAAACTGATTTTCTAAAGCCTTGAACTTGTTGTTGAGCTCATTGTAGCCTCCATCAATCTTTGTGTGGATGTTCTTCAGTTCATCTCCAATTGTCTTTTCATTTCTTGCTTGAGATTCTAGGAGTTGCTTGAACATCGATTCCACACTATCTTTGAGCTGAGCTTGTGAGGAACTTGCTTGATCCTGAGTAGATTGATTTCCTTGAGAGGAAAAACCTGGAGGATAGCTTTGCTTGGCTTGATAGCCACCTTGTTGGTTGTTGTAAAAGGGTTGTTGTTGGTAGGTGTTTTGGTATTGAAAGTTAGGCTCCTTCTTGTACCATTGACCATTAGCATTAATGAAGCACAACTCTTGTTGTCCTTCCAAACCCTCTACCTCATTAACCTCCAAAGCTTCTTCTTGACCCTGCTTGCCAACAAAGTTCACCTTCTCTTGTTTTGCTCTGTCTAGAAGGAGCATGTCTAGCTTATCTTGAAGAGATTTCAGCTCTTTCCTTGTGTGGGAGTCCTCACCACCTCCGCCTCGGTTTTGCCTATCAAATTCATCATTGTACACTGAGTCACTTTGTGCCATGTTCTCAACAAGCTCCATTCCATCTTGAGTTGTTCTTCCTAAGAAGAAACCATTGCTTGTTGTGTCTAACATGCTTCGATACTTAGGCAGAACTCCTCTGTAGAAAGTGCTTAGTATACTCTCATTATTGAAACCATGGTGAGGACATTGTGTTAGGTAGCCTTTGAACCTTTCCCATGCTTCAGCAAAACTCTCTAGGTTCTTTTGTTGAAATCCAGAAATCTCATTTCTCAGCTTAGCAGTTCTAGATGTGGAGAAAAACTTGTTAAGGAAGACCCGCTTGCATTCTTCCCAAGTATTAATGGAGCCTTGAGGTAGACTCTTCTCCCAAAGGTGGGCTTTGTCTCCCAAAGAAAGGGAAACAATCTTAGTTTGAAAGCGTCTTCAGAGATACCATTGATCTTCGTTGTTCCACATAGCTTGTCAAAGTTATCCAGGTGGTCAAGGAGATCCTCCAAGGCGAGACCATGGTACTTGTTAGTTTGGATCATGTTGATCAAACTTGACTTGATCTCAAAGTTGTTGTTCTCAACTTCTGGTGCTCTGATACCTGCCCTATTTCCATGGATGTTGGGCTGGTCATATGTTCCAATCGCCCTAGCTTGGCATTGAGGATGTTGCTGCTGAGGGTTTGCAGCCCCTTGGCCTTGTCCCACTTGAACTCCTGCTGGAGGAACTCCATTAGGGTTTTGTCCATTGTTGTCAGCTCCATGGACATTATGATCATTTTGGTGTCCATCCATTTCTAATCCCAATTGGTCGAAAGGGATCAGTTGCTCTTGTTTTCTTTTTCTTGATAATTCTCTCTCTAAAGCTCTGATGTTGTCTACTTGGGGAACAAGGTCTGTTGGTCCTCTACTCCTCAAGTTCGCACACCTACTATTTTAAAGAGAAATAAAGAAAGAGTGTCAGTAAACAAAAAAAATAAAATAAGACTTAGTCTCAAGCTATGACTAAATCTCACTGTCAAAATCAACTTAGAACTAGCAACGGCGCCAAATTTGATAAAAGATTTTACTCTATCCTAGTCAAAATAGTATAGATGAGTGTCAATCCAATCCTAAGTGATCATGATGCAATGAGAATACAAGTATGAGCTTAAGTGCAATCGGTTTTGATGTGTGAAATGAAGTAACAAGAGAACACAGAGGTGAAAACTGGAATTATAAATCAATTGAGGAACAAAGAACCCATGGGCAGGGATATTGACTTTGGGTGACTAAGATCTAACTTAGAATGTTAACACAATAATCACTCCGGTTATACAAGTCTAGACGCACCATTAAACTAGTTCTTTATCAAGATAAAAGTTCATTTGCTTTCAATCACTAAACATCAAATGTCTTTGGTCTAGTTAAATCAAGCAATCATTAAGATTAGGTCTATTAACTATCTAAACTTCCCTAACACCAATTATCATTGGTTAAGCAAGTAAAGAGAATTGTCACTTTGGTTTAGACATTTTATCGAACACCTTTCAGGCATAAACTGTCTACTGATCTAGATCAAAGTGATCAAGTCTAATCTAGCATTAGAGACAAGAGATAATCATAAAACATGAATGATCTAACACTAAACACTCTAAGCTATCACTTAATCACCCTAGATCACCCTAACCCATGAATCCTAAAGGTAATTACTCATTAACAAGCACAATGAACTCAAAAACCATATATGATTCAGAGTTAATCATGGCTAATGATCCAGAATAATCAGTGAGACAAAAGTAAGAGGATCAAAGAAGATTAAGGATTCAATATTTTTCACCAAAGTAGTCTATCTCTCTAGATAAAAACCAGAGTCCCCTTTTAATTAGGTTTAAAAAGCATAAATAATAGTCTAAAACGAACTGGATCGACCCATTAAACCTAGGCCAACCCGTAAAATAAGGTTTCTACGCCCCTAGCGACCTGTCTTGGTCGCTACGGATGGTCGCTACGACATCTGCAATTCTCATGTGGGTCTGTAGCGACCACTCCTGGTTGCTACGCTTTGGTCGCTACGACATCCGTAATTCTCCTGTGGGTCTGTAGCGACCACTCCTGGTCGCTACGCTGTGATCGCTACAACATCCGCAATTCTCCTGTGGGTCTGTAGCAACCACTCCTGGTCGCTACGCTGTGGTCGCTACTAAATCTGCAATTCTCATGTGGGTCTATAGCGACCACTCCTGGTCGCTACGCTGTGGTCGCTACAGCATCTGCAATTCTCATGTAGATATGTAATGACCACTCCTGGTCGCTATGCTGTGGTCGCTATAGCATCTGCAATTCTCATGTGGGTCTGTAGCGACCACTCCTGGTCTCTACACTCGTGCCAGATCTCACCGTCGTCCCAAACTTCTCTTTCTTAACTCCAATTGCCTTCGAACTCACCAATAAAGAACTCCAGTACCTGGTATAGACAAATGCAATGCAATGCAGCCTAAATATTTCTAAATGTGAATCTAAATGATGAAAATGTACAAAGATAGGTGATCAAAACAACGTAAATATGTGAGATATCATATGTGTAGTTGCCACTATTTATTATATACAAAACAATTACATAAGCTGAGAAGCGTCCAATAATATATAATATTTTTAATGAAAAACTATATAGGATGATATATTTTTTTTTGTTTAATTTTGGGAGTATCTCAGATTCTTGGAGAGGTCCACATTAATTCCCAAAAAGGTGGTGTGGTCCACAGATGAACTCTCACTCCAAATATTCAAATGGGCACTAAGATAGGTTAGTATCCGCGTGGTCATAAGGTGAAGTATAGTAGGGTACTTTCAAACCCATGTTATTTATTAACTTAAAGTCTGCCTACCACTAAACCATTATCTCGTGATTCTATAGTATGATAAGTTATTATAAAAATAAGCTGATTCATATGAAATGAAGCAAAGTAGATATATTTCATAACGTCCAAGACTCTATCCAGAAAAAAGTATTTAATTATTGTTTTCTGGTTTTACCACAACAATGAATCTATCCACGATATCATTACGTTAGATATCATCACCGAAGCAGTTTTACTTGGATAAAAACCATCGGCAGTTCCCATCGAGTTGAATCATAAACTTGGCTCAGTCACTGGTCCTCTCTTCGCCAACCCAGAACAATATCGACGTCTTGTGGGTAGATTTATTTATCTGATTATCTCAAGACCGTATCTCAGTTATCCAGTCCATATCCTATCCAAATTTATGCAGAAACCGCTAGTGGCTCATTGGGAAGATGCACTCCACCTTGTTCGATATCTTAAAGGTTCTTCGGCACAAGGAATTCTTCTTTGTTCAGACAGTGATCTCAACATCACCGCTTACTACAACTCGGACTGGGCAGCTTGTCCAATAACACGTCCATCATTATCATCATACATTGTCTATTTGGGTCGTTCTCCGATCTCGTGAAAAACAAAGAAACAAGATATTGTGTCTTGCTCCTCTACAGAAGCCGAATACAGAGCAATGACATATACTCTCTGTGAACTCAAATTGCTCAAAGCATTGCTGAAGACACTCGGTTTTAATCACCCACGTTCGATCACTCTTCATTGCGACAGCCAGTCAGCAATTCATATAGCAGCAAACCCGGTCTTCCACGAACAAACGAAGCATATAGAGGCTGATTGTCATCAAATACGAGATGCAGTACAAGATAGCTTCACCATTATATATTGGACTATGATTTATGTTCCCATATATGAGGAGATATGGTAGAGACACAGTTCTATCGTAAATTGGAAAGAGTGTTGGACTCTTTTTCTGGTTTTACCACAACAAAAAATCTATCCACGATATCATTGCGTTAGATATCATGGATAGTAGAATTACTGTTTGTGAAGGTCACAATTTAGGATGCCAAAAGGTGCCAAGTAAGAAAATAGTTTTAAATGTTAATCTATTATGAAAATGTTTAATAGCTAATCTTATGAAATTATTGGTGTCAGCCTGCTACGCGCAGGATATGTTTTACGTATGATGTACATAACTATATTATTGTATATTTTCATAGCATGTGTTTTATATTTGCATTTGCAAGAAAAGTGTATAATAACGATTATGGTTTTTAAGAATGTTTGGGCATGAAGTGAACTAATTCTTGTATGATGTTATTGTTTGTTTCGTTTGGTTAACATTTAGAAGTAATACATGGATAAATTTTTTTGGTTGCTTTTTAAAATTATGTACACGAGTAGGTGATTGGGAAAGGACTACCAGAGTAGGAATTTGATGTGTTGTTACCGTCCTTTTGTATAATAGCGAAATTGTTTGTTTTATAACGTTTTTGTGTGAATAATAATGGAAGTCGTTGCCGGCTTACATAAAACTTATTGGATTTGAGTATGTCCTTATTATTAGACTTTTTAAGATAGAAAACATAAATTCGTAAACATAAGTCTGCAAAATCTTATTAGTGCACATTTTGTCATTTCTTTTATAAGCATGAATCTTCTTATGTAAGCATATTTCATATATTTGTCTATGCAATATGAGTAAATAGTTTGTCATTACAAATTGTTGAATTTGTCTCAGCCATGATCAGATCATACTCGGCCTTCCTGATAGAAATACACCTAGGCTCAATACTTATGGTCCACGACTCATATCACTAGCCATATTATTCCTCATGGCTCTTAGACAATCATTTGACCTAGTTTACCAACCCAAGGTTGACACCTAGATTTCCTTATGATCACTATACCATAGCGACACCACCTTGAGTCATATGGCAGGCGAGACCATCGATTCGGATCACTCATGGATCATGGTTCGATCACCATTAGCTTGTGAGCTATTGTTGTCTATTGATTCTTATGAATGCAAGTTGTATCCTCTCAAGTCATTAGTGTCTCTTGGCTAGGATACTCATCATACTATCAATCCAAGTCCAGATTATGGTTCATAGCGTGAGCCATCATCAACCCTTATAGGTCATGCAGCCATTAAGCCTATCATACAATAGTTTATGTTTACTCGGTTAACTGTCATAAATAACCACCTTGGTGAAAGGTCACAACTCTTCACCTTTGGCCCATGATCGTGACCTTACAGATCCAAACGTAGATCCCATTTTGATGGTTCAGGCCGTGATTAACACAAACCTAGTTGATTCACCCATAAAAAATAAAAATTGGAGAGGACAATTTTCAAAGATTATACTAATATTGCCATATAACAAAGAGACATTTTCTAATTTGTATTGTTGCCTTCTTCTTGATGCATTCCATGGTTTCAGTGTTATATTTTGATATCAAATATATTGTACTAAAATATCAATTCTGAAAAGTTCTTCTTTGGTTGAAAGCAAATTCCTCTTTCAATCTCTAAATCCTCTCTTGCATGTTAAATCCATGATGGTTTCCTTGGTGGACGTTGTTTCCACAACAAATATGTTGAAATAAGTTTCAAACATCAAAAATTCATCACACAATCACAATAACCACCAAACACATTTGCATATGGATTCAACCTAAGTGGATTGGTTGTGTTGTTGTCGGTCATGGCCAAAATGTCCATGCCAGAGATTATAACAGTGAACTTGAAGAAATATATCAATCCTCCATAAATAAGACTGATTTTTTTTCAGAGAATAAGACAGAGAAACAATGGATACAAATTCGAAAGACATATCACTCGCTACCCATTTAACCGTTTTACACGCCTTAATTAGAAGCAGAATGAACAACTGAGAAGAGAAAAAAAATTGTCTTCTCAATCACCACTGCCACTAAATTCCCTTTTCTTACTAGTGAAAAATTTGAATATATGATATTTCTATTTTAATAAGAGAGATATTTTCAAATAGAAAAAATTCTCTTTAATTATCAATAAGTAATGTTATAAGAGTAAAACAAAAAAGAGAGTGCATTGCGGTTTAGATAATTTTTTGTCTTTGTTTGCATTCTAGAACACTTTCTGCTGGTGGGACACATTCACAAAGACCAAGAAATGTTTTGGACATAAATGCCCTTTGCCCAGTGAAAGGAAACAATGAGTTGGATTTTGTATATTTCGTTTAATTAGTATTTGTTTTAGTTACTTTTGTATATTAATTAGTATTTGTTTTAGTTACTCTTTTTCTTTAGTTAGAAGTTAGTTTAGTTACTTTTTTGGTTACTTTATATTTTTGTTATTTGATTTTTTATTCCATTTTATACTTTCATTTACTTTATCTCAAATGTTAACATATATAAAACAAAAAATATTTATCACAATAAATTATATATATAAAACTATCAATGTTTTAACATTAACTTTCATATATATATATATATATTAACATGTATACAAAAATGTAGATATGGACATCAAAATGTGGACATGGACACCAAAAAATTAACATTCGTACTTGCACCAAGTTAGATCTATAGTAGTTACATATGTTGACATAAAGTTATGGAATATAAGACCAAGTGAAAGTAGGTAGACCACACTTTGGATTCTTTTTTGGGATGGGTGAGAACAATATTGGTGTGTTTATGGGGAGTGTGGATAGGAGGTGTTTGAACTGCATGGGGGTTGATGTTTAGGACGTTGTTTGTTGTTGACTGCATCATTCGTGTGGGTCAATGTGTATGTCGACATTGTGGATGACATCGTTGTTGTAGTTGACCAGTGTACTAACGATAAGGGAGAGACATCCCGTGTCATCAGCTTGCTTGAAAAGGAAATTATGTGTGCAAGCAAATTAGAAGGCCAAAAAGCATTTTTCAACATAAAAACTAACATTTTAACTATCAATTATCAACATGATCCTAAAAGTAGGGAAATCATTAACATCGAACATAAAAAGATATGAAAATCCTTAACATAAGTAAGAACATGTTCTGGTCATTCAGTCATTAGGACAGAGTTAACAAATCATCAACATGACACAAAATACATGGATAGTGTTTTTAGACATCAAGTTTGACGCTAAAATCAATTTGTGGTCATGTAGTCAAAATATTGATTCATAACTCTTGATGTGGGAGACCAAAAAAGGTAAATTAAGAAGTGTTTTAACTAAAGCCAAGAACTTTACATTTAGTTTGCGACAATTGACTTTAGACGGTGAACAACGCCGAGGACGAGGAGGAAGTCTCCGACTTTTTATTTCTTTCGCCGAGGAATATCTAAGGTTAAGGCTCTGAATGTTGTGCAGCACAAAAGCAGAACAAAAGGACATGCAGAGCCCTCTGCATTTAATGAGCCATTCACCTCTAAAAACACAGATCAAAATAAAATAATAAAATATGAATATTATCTGCATGCAGGAGAGAGGGTGTGAAAAAAGCTGTTCTGCATGTTTTGGAATAAAAAGGAGTGGTCCAGATGCAGACAACCAATGCATGTGTATCTTTTTTTATTTTTTTTCGTGATGTTTGCCTATAAATGATACATGCTCTTCATTATATTTGCTTCACAAACCAAAAATTCTCTCAACTTGGTAAGCTTTTTTTTTTTTTTACGTTTTATACATTCGTTTCATGTAAAATTTTAAGATGAATTTTATCTTATATTTAATTATTTTTTTATATTTTGCAGGTTATTTCATACACATATATCTACTACACAATTCAAAAAATCAGGTACACTTTTCTCTTTTTTCTTCCATAAAATATAAAAATTTTGATTTCTTAAAATAAGTTAAAACTTACATTCAATAATACTAAAAATGAACTTATTATTTATATATATTATAACAATTTTTTGTATTTTACTCATCTAATTAATTTTAAATGTATAATACATACTAGTTTAAATATTTATGCATGTTATTGATATTACATGTATTATTTACATATAATTATACATTAAATAATGTTTTATAACTGATTAATAATTTTAAACAGTGAAATAGTTAATATAATGATTTAATCGTTCTTATAAGTTCTATAGTACATGCACATGCACGTATTTTATATCTTACGTTTAATTCGTTTTTTTCAGCTTGTATCTTATATCTATATTTATTAAAAATAATACAACAAATTATGGTACATAATTAATTTATCTAGTGAATTCAAAATTTTAAATCTGTAGACAAAAGTTCAAATTTTTACTGAATACTATTATGTTAAAAACTTACTTATTTTGTAAAAAAATATTATACCATAAACATTATTTTTAGATTTAATCAATTCAAATGTGTTTTCCTTGTCGAATATTTTTATATTTTAATCATCTATTTAATTAATATGTCAATAATGTATATTACTTTAATGAATTTATGCATGTTTTGATATTCCATGTATTATTTTCATATATATATAATGTTTATAATTAATCTAATCTATTAAAAGTGGAGTACAAATAGAAAATATCCCTTAATTTTCCTCAAAAATTACATTCCCATACCACTGATATTATCTTCACACTTTGACTAATAATAATTATGCTTTCACGCTATATTACAAAAAACAATAATAAGCCCATTAACATTTGTTTAACCTAATAGTTGCCTTTGTATCTCCTAAACCATAAAACTGGTTTGATATTTCAGTGAGACCACAATCCATTTCTCTGCGTAAAATGGTTTATATTTATTAGTAAACCAAGATATTATTAAATAAGTTTGAACATCTAATTGAATTAACATTAAAATCCAGAAGTATTTCATAACTGTAGTCTGTAGTAATGTAATTGTTGTGAACATCACTAAACCGGATTTTATGTGTAACATGAATTAGATACATATTATGGTTCATAATTAATTTCTTTAGAGAATTATCAAAACTTTTAATATGTACATATAAGTTGAAATTTCTTATGGATAATTTTTTTGCTAAAACTAAATTATTTTGTAACAATATATTATACCACAAAAATAGTTTTTATCTTTTATTTACTTCAAATTTATTTTTATTTGTCGGATATATTTTTTATATTCTCTCTCTTAGAACTCTTTAGAATTAAGTGTCTAATTATTCATATAAATTACATAATCTTTTAGAATAAATAATGTGTATGTTATAAAGATAATATTATTTTTAAATTTGTAGATATGGCGTCTAACCGTGGACAAAACGTAAACTTCAATGCACGTCATTCAGAAACATCAGCACGGGTAAAATATTTACTAATATATTTATATAGTTAGTTTTATTAGAAATAAGTGAATAATAAATTACAATTTTCTGAAATTTTTAGAATGAAGACCATTTGAAATGGGATCATAGACGAGAACGAAAATTTCTTGAGTTGTACGATCAAGCACTTTCCATGAATAAATATCGTCTAAAAGATCCGTCACCACTTGCTAAAGAGTTTATAGTTGAGAAGTTCAACAAAGAGTTTAATCTTGATATAAACTACAAGTTTTTCCGCTAAAGAGTTTATAGTTGAGAAGTTCAACAAAGAGTTTAATCTTGATATAAACTACAAGTTTTTCCGAGAAAAACTTGATCAAATGAAAAGAAAGTACAAGAAGTATACGAGTCTTATGCATAACTCAACGGGTATCTCAGTTGATCCTATTACATCTGTGATTTCTGCATCTGATTCGTGGTGGAAAGATCGTGAAGTAAGTAACTTTAATCTTTATCACACCCAAAACATCATAATTAATTTTTAATATGATTTTAATAAAACAAATTTCATAATTTTGTTGATAGGTGTGTAAGATTATAAAATCATTTAAACGAAAACCACCAGAGTTTTGGGATATTATGCAACGGTGTTTCAAATTATATGACTTCCGTTCGCAATCTCAATATTCCGTGAACCAAAGAAGAGAAGAGATTATGAACGAGGAGTTAGGTAATGATGAAGATTATCTCGATTCAAAAATGTTTGGTGATGATATGCCACAAACTGAAATCCCAGAAACACAAGAAAGTGAAGATGTGTATTGTGTTAACATTGACGATCAAACACGACCCTCCAGACAATTTCAACGCCAAAGTTTACAACAACTGCGTCCAGATTTTTTCGATCAAGATAATTACGATGAATGCGAAAGGGCGGTGAAGATATTTGAATCGATGGAAATTCCAAAGAATACTAACTTTTACTAGGCATGCATTCAAGCATTCAGAGATGACAGATTTTGGCGAAAGTATTTCATTGATAGAGCTGACAACAATATTGAAGATAAACTACAGTTTTTGCAAGCTCTGACTGGATATACACGAGACAACGAGTTTGTTGGAAAGCGGTTAGCCTCGGGTCAGAATTACGGAGGTCCAAATTTAAGTGGATGTTTTTCTGGTAGTCCATCTTCCGGTGGTAATAATTCATGGGGTCAAACTTCAGGTGGACCATGGGGAAACATTTCTCAGCAATGGGGTACACCTCCAAATGCTCCGCAATGGGGCACACCTCCAAATGCTCCGCAATGGGGTTCATCATCAAATGTTTCACAATGGGGTACACCTCCATATGCTCAGCAATGGGGCTCATCATCAAATGTTCCACAATGGGGTACACCTCCAAATGCTCAGCAATGGGGGTTCATCATCAAATGTTGCACAATGGAGTACACCATCCAATGCTCACCAATGGGGTCCATCATCAAATTTTCCACAATGGGCGGGTTCATCACCAAATGTTCCACAGTGGGATACACCGCCAAATGTTCAACGTGGATTTTCAGTGGGACCAGAAACAGAAACAAATACGAATAATCAACAAAGAGGTTCAGTAGAAGTAGAAGGTCGCACCTCAGCCAACCTTCACATGAGAGTATCACCGGAATTTGGTTTCACAAATTATTCTTCAGAAGCACAAATTCCAAGATCACGCAGAAGGGGAGGATTATTCAATATTTGGGGAAAGAAACAAGGACCAAATTTAAATGAAAGTCATCAAAGCGAGTCTGAGGATGAAGATTAGTTTCGTGGTGTTTGTTGTTTGTTGTTTGTTATTAATGATTATGTTATGTTTCACTTTGTGTTTTCGACATTTCAATTAATTAAGTATAATGAAATATTTCTCATTTTAATTTTATTTATAAATTGTGCTTTAAATTTTGATTTAGTATTTACTGATTCTTAATAATTTTATTTAAATCTTATCTCATATTTATAAAATTGCAGGCATTTCTTATATGTCAGTTGCGAGCACATGGTGTTCAAAATCTAAGTTATGAAGAGCGAGTTGAGTTGTGGAATTTGGAAAATGAGCAGTTTGAAGAGTTGATCATTCAGCCATCATTAAGTTATTACAATCGTTTTTTTGAAAGAGGACCAACTCGGACTAATGGTGGTTTGGGATGGACAAATATTTGGGATCGATTGCAAGAATATAGTGCTTCTTGTCTCCAGCTTTTACGAATGTCCCTTGGCGTTTTTCGCACATTGTGTGAGAAATTGCAAACAACCTATGGTTTACAACCAACATTAAATGTAAGCATTGAAGAGAGTGTTGCCATGTTTCTAACAATATGTGGGCATAACGAAGTTCAGAGAAATGTTGGATTACAATTTGGACGAACGCAAGAGACAGTGAATCGTAAATTTTTTGAAGTTCTTCGAGCGACGGAACTGCTTGCTTGTGACTATATCAAGACTCCCACAACACAAG
>CAJHQP010002147.1:0-92463 GCA_905132765.1 Moricandia arvensis
TTTTCTTAATATTTGATTATGTTTTTAATTTTTTAATAGAAAAGAAAATTAAACCACTTAAAATTGGACAGTATATGTTTAAAAGTTTCTTCTGTGTCAGAGAAAGTCTCTTCTCAAGAATTGTTTATTATTTTTACTCTTTTTTTACATTTTAAATATTTATTTGTTTAGAGACTCCCTAAGAACTATCATGCAAGCAGGTCCGACCCTGAAATATTATGGGCCGCCCAAAAAATGTAAAAATAAAATAACATTAGATATAAAGCATTTAAATACTATCGAACCTGACATGTATGTCTTTAGGAAACTCATTACCGACTGAGCTAGAAAAGATTTTGGCATTAGAGCTGGAATTTTATTATTAGTAACAGGGCCGCTACTGACTGCAAGTGCTCTAAGGATTTTGAATCCTAAAATTCACTCAGAAATAGGGTTTATGTTTTCGATGGCTTGTTAAAATGGTTATCTGAAAAGAGAAAGCATGTACTATGATCAACAATGGAAAATAAAAGTTTTATTGATGATAATATCGAGAGTAAATGATGAATACAATTGGTATATAAGAGAGTATGAATGTATTAAAACTATAGGTTAGCTACGTACATAATTGATCTCTCGTCTTTGACTTGTCTTCCTTCTTTTATAGGTCCTTGGTGGCGTATTGTAATGGTGGCCTGATCTCCGCGTAGATTATGCATCTTATGTTAGTCTTTAAAGCTTCATGTCTTCTACATTATGCCTTTGACTCCTCAGCTCGATATGTTAAATTCTTTCCAGCCCAGAGTGGACGCTTGACTTATTGTGGGCCTATAGTTCTTCTTGGGCTTTGGGATACTGATTTGGCTTTACTCTGTTAGGTAAGATCTCGGACGAGGTGAACACCGGCTCCAACAAAGAAGTTTCTTATTTTTAGGGTGTGGTGCAAAACGCTTTCAAACCTTTTTTAAAATTATCATATTCAAATACGAAAAACCTGAACCAAGATTTCAATAACTTCCGATTACCTTTTTGATTTACGAAACTCATTTCTCTATCACTGACCCACCTTAGTTTTCCTTACACAAATCTACGCCACGGCTCGGACTAGCCAGCCGAGATTTACGCAGATCTGACCACATTCTCTACCAGAGAATACCTAGCCGAGAGATGGACATGAATGCAGAGGTGCCACATTGCCAGTACTCCAAGCCTAAGTGACTGTACAATCATCATAGTCGCTCCAACTGGCAGTAGATGATATCAGACTGCCTCTTCAATCATGCAACCTATCTGACACCGAAGCTCGCAAAAAACCAGGATAACGGAGAAGGATCGATACAAGCAATACTACTTAACACGATTGAAACACCTCACCTTCGCAGAACACAGTTGGAATGCGGCATGCACCAAAACTCAATCTTCAGCACCTGCCACAGAAAGAGGACACGATCTACCTACTAGACAGAATCCGAGAAGGTACTAGAGATGATCAGAATACAAGCAAGTCTCCTGCTGAGACAAAGAACTCGATGACACGACAGGACACCGTGTCGAAGCCTTGCTCCGGGACAGAGCACCTATCATTGGTTTCCTATGCACCTGTGGAAACACTTGGCAGGAGAAACGAGACGATCCGGGATGCGGAACTGAAGGATATCTAGAACCACTAGCCTGTTGTAGATACCAGTCAAAAGCGGCGAGACCTGACGGAACAAGGTCCAAGCAGCAACCCGAGAAGAAGAACGACCGCCATAGACGACATAGCTTACTGGAAAAAACATAGATGCAGCAGAAACCGGCACAGCAAACGACAGCCATTGTGACAATTGTCTACTCCGTGCACGCGATGAAAAAATAGTTGGTCGAACATGAGCCAAAAACAACATCCATAACCAACCACGAATTGACACCATTCGTGTTGAAACCGGGAGAGATTCGACTCCCTTCCACTTCAAAGAGCAACTTCGGGGAAAATTGAGTCTGGAGATCAAGGAGGGAGACCGCCAGATGCCCACGCGTCACCGAAACCTGAAAACTAAACTGACAGTGATGATACCATTAAATTCCGACTCCTTTTCCACGCCCAACCACGCCTTATCGTCGACACCAGAAGATCACCCAACAGACGGGTCTCTTTCCCCATGGAGCAAAGCTCGACAACCGCCGGCGAGAGATATTCCACAGCTCCAAACATGGCGAAGGCGAAGAGAGGAGGAGCGGAAGAAACAGATTACCAGACATGGAAGATAGAAGGAGGCTCCGGCGCCAGAGAAACTGGACGCTGGAGCTAAACACCAATCACTTTCAAGCTTTTTAGGGCATGTTTATTGGTGGTCTCATTAGCAGAGGTTCTTAACTTTTTAAGAGACGTTTTTAAACTTTTAACTAAGAAAACCTAAGAACCGTCTCTTAATAAGAGAAGCCGTCTCTTAACCCATTTAAAAGAGTCAAATTAAGTTATGAACCTCATCTTAAGAGACCGCTGATAAACATGGCCTTACATAAGAATAGAAGAAGAGAATAAAAGAGAGAAGTGTCTTTTAAACCTTTGGTGATAATCTGTTTTGTTTTATTTCTTAATATTACTGTTTTAAATATATTCTCGATTGTGTGTTTAACATTGTAATTTTTTTTATTCATAATGTTATTTAAGTATAATACAGATTTTTGTCCAAAAGAAAGAAAAGGTATATTAGGGAAGCAATGGCCCCTCATATCCTCGTTTGGGCTTGTGACCACTAGTATGGGCATTCGGTCATCGAGTCGGGTTCGGGTCTAGTTCCTTCGAATCCGAAAATTTCTAAAATATTCAAAATTTTATCCAAATACCCCGAATTATATTTTTGAAAATCTAAATTTTTTATGTGAAACCTGAATTTATACTCGAACACCCCGAACTCATAACTTAAAAATATTCGTAATACCAAAATATACCCAAACACTCCTATTACCTAATATACAATAGAAGTTTTAGGAATTTGGATACTCAATCGGATCTTGAATAGGATCTGGACCCGAGCCCAAAACCCGCAGATCCAAAAGAATTATATCCAACAGATTCTTAGATTAGAGTTGGACTCAAAACTATATTTTCGAATCGGGTTGAGTTCATATGGGTCTGGGTAAAATACCGAGACCTAATGACCACCTTAAACTAAAGGCGTGTCATGTCCTCGATTCCGCAGTTACCAACAAAGAACCAATACATTGTTTTCTAAAATCGGACCAAAGTGACCAAATTACTAATATAAGTACTCGATGATCATTCATATTATTTTTTTCTCTTAGCTATCAGTATTTCGCAACAGAAAATAAAACTTACAAGCACATGGTGAAACATTTTGCATGGAAAGTAAATATATACTTACCAAACTTATTACCATTCATATTTTAATTCGAAAATAGATTAATCTCCAAGAGATTTTTCACTCAACCCCTGCATCTGTAGTACTTGGGATGGCCACGGTGGTACCTGTTCGACGGAGGAGGCAGGACTCTTCCTCCACCACTAGACGCAGCCGGCGGCGTATCATGTTGAGAGCTCCATAGTTGAGATACTTCACCTTACTTGTTAGCATCGTACTAGATGACATCACCATACCTTTAGTTTCTTCATCTTCTTCTTCTTTTATGATCATTTGGTTCACCTCTTCCTCTCTCGAACCATCTTCTTCATTCACTCTCATAAACGTTCTTTCACCCACGTCTTCTTCACGTGATGCTTTCCGGGTGCACGCTCTTCGTCGTTTTCGGTAAACCCTTGAGAAAATGTGTAGTACTCCATGCTTAATGTGCTTTATTACTTTGAATTGTATATTTATTTAGTTAGGTTATAACCATTATTTATAGTGGGAGATATTGGTTTGTAACTTGTAATGCCTGATCGAATCTCGTTTACTTTCGTAGAAGGATTATTACTTCCATATAAAACAAAATGATTTTTAGTCAAAAAAAAACAAAAACGCAATTTCCTTTTTCCGGAAAGGGTATTCGAGCAAAAAATCGTATGTTATATAACATTTTTCTGTTTGTTCTCTCTTGTATTTTTTTTTTTTGGTAAAGCCGTTAATTTTGAAAAGGATAGGTTAAGATGACCATATTATATAATACTGTATTTATTGATTGATTGCATGGTTCTAAAATTCAAACTTAGCCGAAATAATTTTCATAAATCCAAATTACACTAATCAAATCAGTTAAACGCTTTTTAATTGATATTAAATTATTTTAAATAATGAAACTAAGTAAAGATGGTAGTAAAATAAACAAATTTTATCTAATTCTTTTGCCTATTAAAAATTGAGTAAATTATAAAAACTAAATTTTAGTATATTAAAGCCAAAAATGAAATATATTAATATAAAATATATAATAAATTTATTTATTATTATTTTAGATTGCTTAAACGCTCAACTAATTTGCTAGTCCGCTAATACTCAATAAAACCATGCTGAAGTACCCGTGCGAATTTTTAAAGCACTGGTATAATTGTATTTTTTTCTGCCAAACCGTCAATCTTTAAGAAGCAAACTTATTGATGTGCCGTAATATAGTTCTATATTTATTCATTAATTGCATAAAGTCGTCAGTTTGTAAGAAGATAAGTTATGGTGTGTCATATGATAATTCTATGTTGATTCACTAGTATTATCCTCTCTCTTTTTGATTAGGTATAAAGCTCTTACACTGACGTTTTCCATTGTATATATTGAATAGTTTCAATTCCACTCAAATTTGTATGATTCTTGATCTTTTCTCCTTTACAATTGGGTGACAAATAAATCTTAGCTGCAAACATAAACAATTAAAAACTTGTTTTTCGTTTCATCATCTTTACAAAATTTTAATTTATGACAAATGAGCATCTATCTTTTATATAATTACGGAATATAATTACGGAATATAATTACATATAATCAGTGCAGAATATGCATTATATAAGATTACGACATCAGTCTTTTACAATTGTTCTCTCTTAGAACCGTATTCCAAAATATGTTAGTGGGAAACGATGACTTACGATTCTAAGAATCAGCCGCCCCTTGCGTTTACTTTTCTGATATCTTAAGCAACGGTCCATGTTAAACGGTGGAAAACCAAAAGAAATAACTGCGGTAATATAAACCAAGTTAGAAAAAGGTTAAAAATAAAATAAATTAAACGATGGCCATTACAAATAGATATGGAAAATGAAGAGCAGATTTAAGAGCATCAACAACACAAGAGCTCCTACTCTATGGAATCGGAAGCGGGTACATGGAAACGTACTAATAAGAACTTCTACATTTCTATACGATTTCGCTTCTACATACACAAAGAGCTTCTACATCATGCTTCTCTCACACTTTCGGATTTTTCCATGCATTTTTGTATCTGGTATCCTGTCATAAGCGAGAATTGTCGGTCTATGGACGCTTCCATGTAACGCAGCACCTACTTGAGTCTCTCATACATTTAATTTAATTTTTAAAGTAAATTAAAATTAAAAACAATATCAGTTAAAACATGACAAATTTGAAGAATGCTGAAGAAAGAATAAAAGTGAAAATGAACAAAAAAAAGTTCACTACCTTCTTTGTCATTAGTGGTTATTTAAAGGATTTGCAAAAGTAATTTTTGTTTGAAAAGTTGTTAATTTTGAAAAGGATAGGTTAAGATGCCCATATTATAATGTTGTATTTATTGATTAATTGCATGGTTGAAAAATCAGACTTAGCCGAAAGATTTTCATAAATTAGAGTTATACTATTCAAATCGGTTTAAATCATTTTAAGTTGATTTAAATTATTTTAAATAGGTTTAAACTAGTTTAAATAATTTATATTAGTCTAAATATATGAATTAAACAATAATATTAATACAAATACATAAATTAAATAATTTTTTTGTTATCTAATTTTGATAATTTATTTATATATTTTTATAATTAAAGTTAAAAACTAAAATATATTAAGATAAAAATATGTAATAAATTCTTTATTCATTACCTTCTAGAATATGCCTAAGGTCAGAGTAATTCTCATAGTCGATAATACTCAATAAAGCATCTAACTCCCGCCAAATTTTTTAAAAATACATTTATTTATTATTATTATTATTATTATTTTGTCAAGTTGTCAATCTTTTCTTTTCTTTGAGAACGAACCCTCAATCTCTAAGAAGATAACTTAAGATGTATTGTATTATAATTTTATATTTATTCATTAATTGCATAAAGTCGCAGTTTGTAAGAAGATAAGTTATGGTGTGTCATAGTATAATTCTATGTTTATTCACTAGTATTATCCTCTCTCTTTTTATCAGGTATAAAGCTCTTACATTGACGTTTTCCATTGTATATATTGGCATACTTTTCAATTCCATTCAAATTTGTATGATTCTTGATATTTTCTACCTTTTCCTTATCACTTTAAGTGGTATTTTAGGAATTTTTTTGGTTCATTTTAAATAATGCTTTCAAGTTTCTATGTAAAAATTAAATGCAGTTTGCATTTTATAACTATTGGTATTCTGAAATATGATTTTTATTGATTGAGTTATCTGTAATTATTATTGCTTTTAGGCAAATAAGAAAAATAAATAAAAATTTGTAATTTTTTAATCAATATGCAAAACCTAAAAAAACCACTTATTTAGATAAATAAGAAATAAAGTTTTGTTCACTATAAAAGCAACTTAAAATCTTACATTTTAAGGTTTTGTAAAGTGAACCTCAGATATAAAGGTTCACTATACAAAACCTTATATTTAAAGTTTCTTACTTTCTATTCATTATATTTTTGTAACTTTCAAATAAAGTTAATAACTTTCTTGTTTAATCATTTTAGTCATTTTTAATAAAAATAATTAATATTAACACTAAAACAAACATTATACAAAGATAATATTACAGAAAACAAAATACAAAAAACAACTGAAAATGCAATACACACCTAGAGCTTGACCGCGCGTCCGCGCGAATATTGATTTTTATGTTTTATGCATTGATATTTTCGTTTTTGTGTCACCGTATAACTAATTGTATTCAAAAGATCTAGCCTGAATCGGGTAATAAGATTGTTTTTGATACAAATATTCAAATTCTTTTCAGATACATTGGTTATTTAGATATTTTTATGTTCATATACATCTTAATCAAAATCATTCAGACCCGGAGAACACAACTCAAACTCCACACATAAATTTATAATATTCATGCATGCCTAATTTCAAAACCCAAAAAAAAATAATCCCGGAAAAAACAATTTATACCTAAATGAGTACCCGAATGTTCATACCTAATTGATTATGCAAATAATTTTTTTTAAAAACTCCTTTTATATGTTTTGCTAAAAAGAGAAATAGAAAGAATTTTTTATTTAGTAAAATAGTTATATGGAGTGAAAGATTAAGTGACAATAAATATAATAAGTTTTAGTTATTTTGATTATTTTTTCACATAAACTATGCCTTCGAATTATATGTTTCGCTACATAATTTTTCACCAACTGAAACTAAGATAAAATAAAATTTTAGTAAAACAGATTAAACCGAATTATTAACCATATGCAAAATCCGGTTATTTTATATTTTTGATTTTTATTAAGGCAATTTCATCTTTACCACATTATTCGTACCACTTTTCATTTTTACCTTCATTAAAGAGACATTTTTATAAATATCATTTTTTAAAGAGGTAATTTAAAACAAAAAAAAAATTAGAATCCTAAAATTTTACATTCCTAAACCCTATCCCACCTCTCAACTCTAAACCTTAAGTCTTAGACTAGTTAACCCAAAGGTTATAAGTGAGTTTTTTCCTCTTAAAAAATAAGGGTAAAAGTGATCAAAGTAAACATGAAAAATGGTAATAAAAAAATGATATATTTTGACAATTTCCCTTTTATAACTTGCACAATCTCCAAATTTATTTCAGTTTTAATAATACAGATAATAAACATATGAATATTACATAAATTAAAATATTACAAAATTTTAAATACTAAATAAGTAAACATTACAAATGCATTAATATTACGGTAAGTTTGATCCTGGATATCCAATATCACCAAAATATTTCCATAAAACTCTGGTGCAACTGAAGGTTATTGTTGCTGTTCTTGAGTTCTTTTCTTAATGATTCTTTCTTGTTCAGATCGAATGAACTCACGAGTAGTAGAATTAACGATATAATCTTGATTTGTTAGCAATATTTTATTTTCTTCGTACATTTCTGTAAGTGCTAACATTTTTTTGCTTGGTTTTACATACATAATTGAGCTATCTCATAATTGTTTTTCCCTAGTTGATGCATTTTCTTTTAAGAAATCAAGGAGCTTTCATTTGATGAAATCAAATTGTCAACAAATGAACTATTACTTTCTGCAATCTTCCTTTTGAGTTTTTACTTTTTTTATCCAATCAGACGTTGTGATGAATTCGATCCTCCATCATCACTACTTAAAATGATTGACAATAAAGACACTCACAGAGATTGTGATTAAAGAGAGCCGCCGATATTGAGCTTAGTATTAGGAGTGTCTTGAATAGAAACATTGACATTATCAAAAAAAATTGGAATGTGTTTCATCCAAAGCCACACATGATCAGACTTAAAACTTTTTTTTAGTTTTGGTCTTGTACCAACAATTTCTTATCGTTTTCCATCTGTATAGAATATAAAATTTAAATACACATACAAATATCATATGTAAATGAAATGAAAATAAATATACATACAATGTTAAATTCAGATGCACCACTTGGATGCAAATTCTCTACTTGGATAATGCAACTCTTCAAATTTCAAACAGCATAAAGAATGGTAGTCATCCAACCTTGTAAAGATCTGATGCTTCCAATTTCCAAACATTTATCTTTTTTTTCATTGTAACTATTTTCTATTTTTCTCGCAATTTTCCTAGAGATTGGTTATTGCTACCCATTGGATCTTGGGATATTTCTAGATAGATAAGACATAAAGACTCATCTTCATGTTGGCTGAATGATGAGACTCAACTTCTTTCCATATTTTTATAAAAGGTTATTGGATGTGATTTTTCATTGTGCAGAACATATTATTTATACAACAAAATGGATGAATAAAGAGGCGCTTATATTACTTCGAAATGCCTTGATCATATATGCGATCATTATGGAGCTAATTATAATAAATAATTATATAATTTCTTTAACTTCGATGATTTATTTTGTATTTTATATACATATGCAATGTTTTACTATGACATAATAATTTTTATTACTTTTGTTTTATAATAAATTTATTGGATACTTTCTAGTTATTGTAAAAGATTTATGCTATTAGTTAAGTTTTCTTGAATATAAGGACTACTATTTAAAATATAAAAATTCCAAGGTTTAATATAAAGTTTTGCTTTTGGAAAGAAACACCTCAAAACCTTATTTTAAGGTTTTTGCCAAACCTTAACATAAGAGGGCTTCTGGAGATGCTCTTAGCGGCCTTATCTAGTAATCCGAGTTTTTTTTTCTTTTGATAATGAATCTTGTTTTAATGTTTTACTGACAAAACTTGAACCTTGTTATTTTTAAGTCATCTAATATTCATAATTTGTTTCAATTTGATATCGCTTTCGCGGCCTGCACCAAAATAGTATTTTACGTCAAGATGTCCAGTCAACTGATGCGACTCACAGCATTTGGGGGCAAACCATCTAGCTCTCGGTTTAAGTGATATTTTACCTTTAACCACAATCCATGTTCTGATTTTCCAACATCAGTTGGTATGGACCTCCACTTAGTTTCACCCAAGTTTCATTGCGGCCATAGATAGATCATCCATGTTCAGACCCATAATTATTGACAATTTCCTTATGATGACTCACTTTCATTACGGCTCCGGTGAGTTCCCTTAACCAAACCACTGACTATGAGTCGCATGCACATTCTTCAACAGATACGCGGTCGGAAACATGGGTTCCTCGCACTACTTATGAGCTTACAGTCTCATGTTCTATTTCACCCGATGGGGTTCTCTTCACTGTTCCCTCATGGTAATATTCCACTATTGGTCTCCCATGAATATTCACCTTTTCAAGGTGGTCTTAACTGATTCACACCGGTGGACACAATGGGGTTTGTCCATGAATTTTCCTCTCCTTTTTTTACATTTTCCAAAGGATTGAAGAGAGATAGTGCATCAAGCTATTTGCAAGGGCCAACTTGATCCTCTTCCCCATGGACCAATTCCATACGAGGGAACTCTAGGAGAGTCGTCGACTCCGACTATTGTCCATGTACGATAATATAGTTGAACAACTAATAGTACTACAACTTCTATGTTTTTGACAGCTCATCTATGTCGCGGTATAGTCTTTCAATGGCATGTTTAGGTCTTTTCCCCCAGTATTTTAAAAAACTGAGTCATCGGTTTAGGTATAGGATACTATCATTACCGCATAGACAATTACATACACAATCTGTAATCACAACAACCCAATTGCAAGAGCGGAACTCTACCAATTTAGCTATATCTCCTAGCCAAGTGGAGCATGCATGAAGGAGTCAAATCGTTATTATTTCTTTTCCCTGTTGAAAATATGCCATCTTGGATAAACCAGAGACCTCGCTCATGGAGTAAATCATTGCACCTATGGTTTAACCAATTAGGTGAGAATCAATAAATTCCTTTTCTAGAGCCAATTATCCTTCCAGAATACAACATACAAGTCTCTTTTGTACTGTGATTTCCAAGTGTGCTTTTTCCCCGCCCTCTTTCTTACCGTATGAAGTATTTGTAAAATAACTGTGATGAGATGAAAAAAAAGGAAAATGGGTGTTAAAAGAGCCTACTAGCCTAACTCTAGATATTCTATGATCCTTTTTAAAACTTCATCTCATTTTGTGGCAGAAAGAAAATTTTTTTCACACATTTCCTTTTGGGAGTAGAGAGGATTAGTAAAATCCTATTGTTTGCAATTTTCTCCGGACCTCCAAAAAAAATATGAATAAAATACTTGAACGGTAGGATCCTCTGCCACTACAAAATAAAATGGGTTATCTTGTATTTTTGGTATGTAAAGACACGTGCTTTATATTTATTTTGGTATATATATGCATATGCGTTTGAGAGATAAAGAATCTATAGATTGTCAAAAAGAGATGAGTCGTGGTGGTCCTTTCTTAACAGCCTGAATTCCACGAGTAAATAGAAAATTGGGTCTATATTAGAATTCGTTTGAATCGCCCCTTCTATCTTCGTGAAAAGAAGTTTGGATTCAAAATATTACTGTCTAAGAAAGAGTGAAAGGAAAAATACGATGTAACAAACTTTTTCTTATTCATCTTAACGAACAAAATGAATTACAACTTCACTTATATAGTGACAATGTCTCTAGTTAAGATAACAAGTAAACCAGAAACTAAACCAACATGACTAAACCACTTTATAGTCTAATATTCCCCCTCAAGATGGCAAGTATAAAGATTTTAATGTCATCTTTCCCACGAGTGAATAAAACTGAGGAGAGTAGAGAGGTTTAGTAAGAATGTCAGCTATCTGGTTGTTTGTACGGACGTGTAAGGTCTTGATGAAACCAGCTTCTATTCTGTTCCAAATCTGATGACAGTCGCATTCCACGTGTTTCGTTCTTTCATGAAACACAGGGTTGTTGGCAATGTGAATAGCTGCAGTTGAATCACAATAGATCGCAATAGGACCATTCTGTGGAGATTGCAACTCATCCAAAAGATTGATCAACCATATGACTTCTCGTGAACCAAACTCTATAGCTCAATACTCTTATTCTTTAGATGAATGAGATACTACTTGTTGTTTCTTTGATTTCCACGAGATTGGAGCATCGCCAAGGAACATACAGTAGCCTGATGTTGAACGTCTTCTGTCTACACAAGAGCGCCAAACTGCATCAGTGAACCCTTTAAGCACTAGATCAGATTCAGATGAATAGAAAAGACCAAAGCCGATAGTCCCTTTTAAGTAGTGAAGAAGTTTGTAAGCAGCTTGGAGATGTGAAGGCTTTGGAGAAGATGTAAACTGACATAACTTGTTCACAGCATAAGTGATATCAGAACGAGTTATAGTCAAGTACATCATCTTACCAACAAGTCGTTTGTAGGCACAAGCATCTTCAAGAAATGGTTCTGTTGAATCTTTAATCAACTTTGCACTAGGATCCATTGGTATAACTGACAGTTTGCAAGCTAGCAAGTCTAACTCTTCTAATAACCCCAGTATTTGCGTTGACAAACCGAGAAACCCTTGCTGGACCTAGCAATTTCTAAACCAAGAAAATATTTCAGGGTTCCCAAGTCTCTTATGTTGAATGCTTTTTGTAGATTATCCTTCAACTGATCAACTTCATGAACGATATTAATGGCAATAATGATGTCGTCTACATATACCAATACAACTATGTAGTGACCTTAATGTTCCGGATGAAGAGTGTGTGGTCTGCATTTGATTCCTTGAACCCAAGGCAAGGAGCATGGAGCTGAATTTCAAGAACCACTCTAGACGCTTGTTTTAAACTGTATAGTGACTTCTGAAGTTGACACACAACATTAGCCAGTAAAGTTTCTCCCTTCTTTGGTGTGTACCCCGCTGGCAATGTCATATATATTTCCTCATGCAAATCACCATTCAAGAAAGCATGGGATACGTCAAGTTGAATGAGATTCCAGTTCTTAGCAGCTGAAACAGCTAAGAGTGTCTTAATTGTTGTCATCTTCGCTACTGAAAAAAAGTTTCTACAAAATCAATACCTTCTTGTTGCGTATAACCCTTGGCAACTAGACGTGTCTTGTATCTCTCAAGAGTCCCATTTGCATTGATTTTGATCTTATACACCCACTTGCATCCTATTGCATGCTTATCAGGTGGAAGAGAACATATAGTCCAAGTATTTGATTATTCCAAAGCTATGAGTTCTTCATTCATGGCCTTTAACCACTCATCAAACCGTTTAGCTTGTATAAAAGAAGTTGGTAATGGATACAGAGAAAAAAAAAGATGTAGGACTTATACCCTGGAGAGAGATTATCAAATGAAACATATGCAGACAACGGATAAGGAATGTCTGCATCTGCTTCACTAATATTGCAGTAGTAATCATGAAGATGAGAAGGTAATTTTGATACTCTTTTTGCTTTGTCCATATCAGCTCCAGAACTAGATCCAGTACTTGCAAATGAATCATTGATGCTTTGTGACTTTACGGGAAGCTCCATGACATCTGTATTTGATTTGTTATGTATCTTTGATTCTCTATCAGTAAGAAATATATGAGGATAAGAATTGTTCTGTACTTTAGCATATGGAAAGATGTCTTCATTAAAGATGTTGAGCAGTATGCCAAGCATCCAAAGACACAAAGACCTGAATAATCAACCTTTAGCAATGAGAATTTCCAAAGGACTCTTATCTTTCAGTAATGGAGATGGAAATCTGTTGATGATAAAGACTGCAGTAAGAACACATTCTCCCCATAAATCTACAAGTATATGTGACTGAAATAACAAAACTCGAGCTACATTAAGAATGTGCTGATGCTTCCTATCAACTACAGATTTTTTTCTCTGGAGTTTCCGCACATGAATGAAAAGCTATAATTCCCTTCTTCATATATAGCTCTGTGAATTTCAATTCATGTGCGTTGTGTGATCTTACAGCCTTGAACACTGTTGCGTATTGAGTCTCAACCATAGTGAGAAACTCTAGAAAGATCTTGATCACTTCATCTTTTGTTCTGAGCAGATAAATCCAAGTAAGACGTCTATGATCATCCACAATGGTCAAAAAATATCGATAACCTTCTACTGTTGGTAATGAGAAAGGACCCCAAATGTCTATGTGTAGAAGATCAAAAGGATTAGCAGACATATTATTCTTTGAAATGAAGGGAGGACATTTTTGTTTTGCCAATAGACATATCTCACAGTGAAAGACACCTTTATTCCTTTGTTTCAATCCAAGTACATAAATTGATGGAATCAGTTTTTAGAAAAAGATGGATGACCCAATCTATTGTGCCGTAAACTTCTATCAACAACAACATTTGAAACTGAAGCAAAATGTTCTTGAAGTGTTCTTGGATCTGCAATGTCATCAATGTCAAGAACATACAAATTCGAAATTTGATCACCCTTCCCAATCATCAGATCCTTGGTAAGATCATGTATCAAACAAGAATTTGGATCAAAGATAATTCGATAACCTAAATTCTTTGTGATTTGGCTTACAATGAGAAGGTTGAGCCTAAAGTTTGGAATATACAGAACATTAGTCAAGACCATTGATTCACTAAAACGAACTTTGCCCATACTAGCTATTTTGACACCAAAACCAGTAGGCAGTGTGTTTCTCCACTATCATGAGCAACATGATGTATGCATTGTATCATATAGTTCCTCAAATAAACTCTTATCATGAGCAACATGATTTGTTTCTCCACTATTAACAATCCATGACTCAACACTCAGAACCTTTCTTTTCTCTCTTAGCATGCCAATAAAACATAGCGTAGAGGATGAGAAGTGCATATCATGTAAAGTTGTGATGTGCCACCAGAAGTCGAAACACAATTCACTTGAGCTGGTATTGGTGTGAGCTGTAAGTTGAAATACACAATTACACCTTCAGTCTGATCCTTTGTGAGATTATTGATCACGTTTGAAGCAGAATCACTCATTGCGAGTCGAGCAACAATCGGTTTTGTGCATTCAGAAGATTTGTTGTAATGTTGTTTCTCAGGTTGTTGCTTCACTTTGTCTTTGAAACCATATGGATAACCATGAATCTTGTAGCAAGTATCCACAATGTGACCGTTGTTTCCGTAATGTGAACAAATTGGTATGTTCTGTTTCGGAGTGAAACTAGCTTGAGTGGCATTTACAGATGGAGTTGATGCAATCATGGTGAAAGCCGATGCATTAAGAGCTGGAGGGATGTTCCTTTGATTATGATCTTGATCAAGAAGAGTATAAACATCAGAAAAATCAGGAACATTTTTCTTCATAATGATCTGGCTTCGTATGACTCCATATGATTCATTCACCCAGATAAGAACTTGATAACTTTAGCATGATCTGCCTTCTTTTTATGGCTTTGAAACATTCACAGTTGCGACAAGTAGTCACACAGTTAGCTCCATCTAACTCATCCTGCAGAGTCTTCAAGGTAGTGTAGTTTGTAGACAAATCCATTGGTCCATGTTGAAGTGACCAAATCTGATGTACAACTGATAAGACCTTGGAAGAATCGTAATGTGGAATCGAGTCTGTAAATCTTTCCAAAAATCAAAAGCATCATTAAAACGAAGTATACTTTTGTAGATCTGTTTTGAAACTGAGTTCAGAATCCACGACTTAACCATTGAATTGCATCTACACCAAATCCTGAAGTTAGCATGAGATTCCAGAGGTCTGACAACAAATCCATCTATAAACGCAAGCTTATTCTTTGCATCGAATGCTACATTCATGGCAATACTCCGGTTATCATAGTTCGTTCCATCAAGATTCTCAGAGATTATTATCCCGCTTGTTAGATGAAATGGTGAATGAATGTTGTTCGGTAAAATTTATTCCGTATCAGATGTTGGTGGAGACGATTCTTTAGGAATGGAAGTTCGCCGAGCTGAAGAAGCTACTGATTTGCCTAGACGACGCGAAGTCCTCCGACTAATCACCATCATAGTATCTCGTTTTTGATATTACTGATCCTTGGTTGAATAACTAAAGGATTGATCAAGAAGACAATAGAGATCGATCAAACCAGAGAATTACCGATTGATCTAGGTAAAAAAGAAAGAAGAAATGAATCGGATCGATTGAGTTTTGATTCTTAATGCTCTGGTACTATATTAGTGTTTGAGAAAAAAATGAAAGGAAGAAGACGATGTAACAAACTTTCTCTTATTCATCTTAACGAACAAAATGAATTACAACTTCACTTATATAGTTATAATGTCTTCGGTTAAAATAACAAGTAAACCAGAAACTAAACCAACATGACTAAATCATTCTTATAGTCTCTTTTTGTGCACAAAACCACTCTTATAGTCTAATACAAAATCATTTCGAATGAAAGGAGTATGTTATGATATTGTTCCTAGGATAAGCTACATCTCATATGCTGATGGATATATTGAACTAGTCATTTAGCTGAGAATCCTCACAATCACAGCCCAGACATAATGACATAAATATCATTCGAAAGCAATAAGATGATGGCGCATAATTTCATATATACCCATTTTTCAAAATTGTAGATGAATAAGACTATTCCATTTAGATACATACATGTATACATTGTATGGTAGGAAAAACTATATATATTGAGCTCATAGGGATAATAAGCTCATGGGGATGCGTAATATAAGGAAGCAAGAAACGGTTCTTCATTCGGAATTAGAGGCTCTTCATTGTACAATAGAGTGTATGCTTTAATACTCATCATGTCAACGTTTTGGAACTGACTGCAAGAACATTATTATGTTATTGACGCCACATGATTGGCTGAGCTTTGCAACATAACTGGAGATGATAAAAACACTACTGATTTGCTTCTCAGGATTTAATATCTGCCATATCCCAAGAAATTTTAATGAAACTGCAAACACATTAGATAGGAATGTTCGTTCATTTCATAAAAGTATTTGTTTCATTTGTTGTTCTATCCCGGTCTATCTTACCAGACCACCTCAGGCTTGAGTAATAAAATGATTTTTTAATGGAAAAAAAAACTATATATATACTGTTAATAAGTGCTAGTTTCGTTTATTATATTGTGTGTGGTAATCATCATAGTCCACACCATTCATCATCAGAATCATTATTTTATTTTATTAAAAGTGAAAGTAAAACGTCAACGACAAGAACCGAACAGTGTGTTACTCGAAATGCAGAAAGTTTTATCACAAAGCATTATTAGCCACAAGGAGTTCAAGACTTCGAAGGGACAAAGTATAAATTGTCTGGACCATCATCACAGAGAAATGGTGGGACCTCTTGTTACTTACGCTTTTTATTCAACAACTAATAAACACACACAATTTAAGCGTAACACAAGAACTCACTCTTTAAATAGGCCAAACTCAAATCCAAATATCGGAAGTGCAGTCACCACCTGGATACCTCATCTCATGGGCAAGCGCAGGACCGTCTGGTTCATCACCAAAGTCAACGAAGAGATCAGGGTTTACGGAGAGGCCACCTTTCTCTGTATCAACATCAAGCTGAATTATGTGTGACCCTTTATCCATGAGTTCTGGGTAAAACTGACGATCCCATGCGCTAAAGAGCGAGTTTGTTGCATACAATCGTTTCCCATCGAGGCTCAGCTGGATCATTTGAGGTCCTCCTCTTAGTGATTTCCCCTGAAATTACCAGAGAATAAGCAGTTTCAAGACAATGCAAAATATAAAATTGAATTAGAACTCCAAAGAGATTACTTATTTTGGGTACAAACCTTGATCTGAGGAACATCGTATTGGAAAGTGTTACCGTCTTCTCCAACTGCCTTAACAGGACTGCCCTTTTGTAGTAATCCTCCCACCCATATTTGTCCGGTTAAGACAGGGTTTTTAGGGTCTTCAATGTTGTACTGACGAATGTCTCCATGGAGCCAGTTCACGAAGTAGAGGAACCGGTCATCAAGGGAGATCAAGAAGTCGGTGATAAGCCCTGGCATTTCTGGAAGAATCCAGTTTTCTACTTTCAGTGGTTTAACTGATATAACCACCTGAAAACCAGTTTGTATTAGGTGTGATTCATAGATTTGAAATAAACAAGAAAAGACAGATAAAGAAACTAGACTTGCCTCATGGCTCCATGTTTCATCACTGTTCTTGAAAAATCTTATCATATTACTTGACAAAGCACCCCCAACATACCCTGTATCTTTAGATGGATCATGCAAAAATCTAATCTGCAACCACATAGAAGAACGATTATTAATGTTGTCTGAAGAAAGAAAGATAGCATATTAGATTTGTTTGAGATGTTAGATTATGTTTTACCTCTAAAGGTAACATGCCAGTCTCTCCAAGGTCAATTATCTGTTTCATTTCACCTCCTGGCCAACTGTAAACATGGAGATGACTTCCGTACAAGCCATCAGCAACGTGTTGGAGATCAAAACCTTTGGTGAAGGCTTTAGGTGCTCCCCAAGAAGTGCTTATCATTGTCTTGTGCTGTGGTTGATACCAGAAATCATAACCAAACAATGGACTATGTCCTTCTTTCTCCCACCTGAGACATCCCAAGAAGAATAACCATACACATCAAAACATAATGACTTAGAGTAACAATCATCAACGATGATAGTTGACAAGAAAAAAAACTGAAACATAATGATTTAGTTTTGCAATAAGATACCTATTCTTGATGTTAAAATCAGAGTCAAGAAGAAGAAACCCATTCCCCTTGGCGTTTCCCTCTGCATCTCCAAGACAGGACACCAAGATTTCACCAGAGGCAAGGCAATGAGCTGTGTGTGGATAAGCCAATCCGGTCTTTTCAGCAATCTCTTTAGGATCCACATACTTATACAAAGAAGGCGCCCTCGGGTCAGCCTTTGTATCAATCGCATAGATGCGACCAGATCTTTACACAAACAAGAGAAGAAAAACATATTATATCTGTCAAGAGAGTGATCACGATTACATAAGAAACCTTATGAAGGCTGAAGGATGTTTACATAAGGGATGGCAAGACGAGAAAACGTCGATCAGCAGAAGCATCACCATGGCAAGAGCTGCAAGAGTTCCAACCAGAGTGATGAAGCTCATCACCAACAAAAGGCATTGGCAACCTGTGAATGACGGTTGAATAAGTGGGTGAGTTTGGATCAACATCCACCGTGGCCAAGTAATCAGGCTTCTCTCGCCCCGTTCCTTCAAAACCATTATTAAAAAAATATCAAAATACATTGAGATTCTGTAGGATCTAACAGAGGAGTTAAAAGTAAGATTCAATCAGACAAAAGAGAAAAAGAAAAAGATTCTTGCCATAAACTTCTCCTTAAGACAGAGATCTAATCCGAAACTCAAAAGTCAAAACAGAGAAATCTCAAGGGTGATTTCGATCTAGAATCTTTGAGATTCCGTAGGACCTACTAAAGGTTTTTCACAACATCAATCAACGTTCAAAAAGTAAAGATTCTGTCTGAAAATACTTTTGAAAACCTTCGATCTGGAATTCTCTAAACAGGTTAAAGAAAATATAAACAAAAAGAAACAGGTGTGTACCAGTGTAGACGGCGGTGACGTAGATGAGCTTTTCCGATGGACCAGACATGGCGGCGAGTGGCGTCGCGTAACCAGGGCCTGACTTGCAACATCCTCCGTCAACGCCGTTGCTCACGGGAGCTACCACTTCAGTTTTAGTCACCATTTTCGATCTCTGACTTTCTTTGTTTTCTCCCAACTCAGGTATTTAACTATAAATATATAGCAATATTATACGGTAGTGGTTCTCCTTTGAGTTTATCGCAAACTCACCCATGTGGATTTGATTTTCCAGTGCAAATATTTTTGCTGTATTATTAATGACTATTTATGAATATTTACGAAATATTTATACCTTTTTTTTGGACGACATAGAAATGAAGATTAGTAATTCTATATGTTTCATACTTTTAAAACTTTAGTTAAATGTTTTTATAAAAATTATAGTTTTTATAAAAAAAATTATGTTCTTTTTAATTTAATAATTTTATATATGTAATTTTATAAATACAATTTTTAGAATAATAAAAATTATACATTCAAAATTCTATATTAAATTATAAATATGAAATAGATATTTAACTCTAAATAATTTAGTATTTTATAATTTTTTTAATAAATAATGATTATTTTAATATTATTTTTTTTTAAGTTTAAAAATATTTAAATTTTTTGAATCGAAACGAAAGAGTAATAAATCAAATTAAAATTAACGGTTGAAATATCCTAATTAAAAGTATGTGAGCTACTTTTTCGGTTTTCCTCACCGTTTAATTTTTTTGAGAATGTCCATCCATAAAAACCTCAAAAGGGTTCTTAATTTATTTATTTTTTGTTTTTGAAAAATAAAAAATTAAAACAAATTAATTATGGATTGCCATGTATTTGTGAAATCCATAAAACAGTATAAAAACTAATTTTTAAAAGGAGATCTTTAGAGATGGTTTTTAGAGAAAATGATGGAGTTCACCACTTTTTTTATTAAAAAACCCTTAAAAACCACTAATGAAAATGATCTTATTTTCGTTCTGTGTCTGAACCAGATATTTTATAAATATATTAATATTATACGGTAGTCATTAAGCTACACGTCTCCTTTGTGTTTATCTCAACACACACAAACGTGACTTTTCTCTGTTAGTGCACAGCAAGCTTTGAGCTATAATTTATAGAAGAATGATTTAGAGCCAAGGTCACTTTCAAGTTTTTAATTACATTTTAGATAGTTACAGATATTAAGGTATTTTTTTGTTGGTTATTTACATGATTATCCCTATTTTAACAAATTACTTTTTTTTATTTTCAATTTTTCACTCGCTAGATTTAGTGAAGGATAATTTTTATGAATTTAAATAATGTAAACTATTAGTGAGGGATAACTTTTCTCTATATTCCCATCTTTCCCTTTGGACAATAATTCCATAAACTCCATATTTTCTCTTCACACAGATTCTTCAAATCTAAAATTTCAGATTGAGCATAAAAGACATCTTTTGGCGCGAGATTATGACTAATTCAAATAAGAAGTTTTTTAGAAAGATTCCCATATGTTTTTTCTTCCTCCTCTTACATCTTTTACTTTTGTTGAAATTTTGATAATTTGAATAAATATGATTACTTTCGATTGATTTTTATAGGGTTTAGGAAAAATTCACATGATTTGGGTTTGAATAAGGTTTGAAACATTTGATTATGTTTACTGAATACTTAAGTTAAACTTTTGTCTTGTTTATTTTCTAATCAATATGGAAAATGTTATTTTGTTTAGTCTTAATGTATTTATATAAATTTTATTGTCTTTGATTTGATTTCTAATATTATTGTTGGTTAGCCTTACAACACAACTTTGTTTATTCATTAGTTCGTTGAGAATATTGATGAGTGGGTTTTTTACAACAAGTTTGTACAACATTGGCTTCATAACTCTTAAACTCACAATACCGAGTTATAAGTCCTACATGAGTGGATGGATCTAGCAAAAGAGAAGGATCTTTGATTTAAGCGTTCATGTACACTTTGGTTTTATTGGTTTTTAATTTTTTAATGCACGACTAATAAACTAGTTAGATAATCTAAGAAACATATGACAAATATATACAACAAAATTAGTATCTATGTGTACATTTTTTACATGTACATCGTTTTGATGAGACTACATCTACAACCATTGTTTGTTCTTTATTAAATTTCCCTAATGCAAGACTAATATTGTAGTTAGATATTAGATACATATGATCCACCTAAATAATTACAAAGCTAGTACAAACATGTTCATATTTTAACATAATAGACCAAAAAAATAAGCATCCATGTGTACACTTCTGTCATGTACACCATTTCAGTTTATCCACATGTACACTATAAAGAGTTATCCACATGTAATTCACTAAACACATAATCATCAACATTGTCTTTCTTGTATCCTCATACACCTTCTCCTCTAACTCAGATCTTGACACCCAAGGTTTAACATTTACTTCTTCTAGTAACTTTTCCAGTGACTCGTTTCTATACTTTTCTTTCATGTGTACACTTTTCTGATTCATAAATAATTGCAGTTTTGCCATTTTCAGAAGAAATAGAGAGTTGATTCTCATCATGACCTGAGACATAATTTGATTAAACTTCCATGTCTCATTAAACATCATCGAAACTCTTCATAGTAAGGCCATAGCCGATTAAACCTGGAAAACACAGAAAGTCAACACACAATAGAAGAGCTATCAAGTTACCTTTTTCTCACTGAGATGTGAATGTGAAAGTGCTGAAACATGGAGTTGCTATTAAGAATCTTGATGACTTTTTTGTCACGTATACACAATTTCACAACATCCATGTGTACACATATTTACATGTACACACATGAACAACCGTGTTGGTTCAACACTTCAAACCAATCTAATAGGGACTCCATATAGTCTATGTGAACTTATCTCCTAAACTAAAGGAAAAAATTACATAAGCAGCAGATTCATAGGATGAATATTAATATTCCAAAGATGTAATATTTACAAAGTTCAAAGAACATAGAGAAGCCAAAATCAATGGCTTTTAACGTTGAGTTCTCCCTCTTTTTAGCGATCAAGAAGTTTTATGGAACCAAATCTGGATGTGCAAAACTCCATTGGAATGAGAGATCATCAAGTTATCCGACGGTTACAACTATTGGAGAGCGAAGGCGTAAGGGAAACTGGAGATGAGCATCAACTAATACTGACCAACGACAATGATTTCCGCCGAGATCTTTGTGGAAGCCTGGTGCTTTGGCTAGTGAGACGGCAAGTTCGGTGGGGGCAAATCAGAAGACAAGAACTCAATAGATTTTCAGTTCAGTCATAGCCGGATTCGTTGAGATCATAAGGAAGAAGCCACAAACACAAACTGAGTTCATCATAGTTATCTATCAATCATCGGAATGATGGTTAAATCTTGGTGAAAAATGAGTCGAGAATTCCGTACGTTGATGCCAATGATTCCATACAAACTTACTATCTCAGAATCATACCTCACCTTCACCTTGTTCATCCTTGTAGTCGTCGTCTTTGTTCTACCGTCTTCATCATCAACGCCGTCATCGTCTCTGTCCTCATCTTCTTTTTCTATTGATTCTATATGAGGCCAACTAAGGACTCCAAACTCGAACTCCATCGTCATCTTGTTTCTTATCTTCTATCTTTATCTGCTTCTCAATATGATTTATTTTACAGAAAAAAAATTGTACGAGAAAGATAGAGAAAAAATTTAAGAGATAAGAAAAGAGAAAGAGAAAAAGTAATTGATTTGTGACCACATAATTTAATTATTTTATTTTAGTTAGGTTTCAATTAGAGATAATGGGAAAATGGTACCAATGAGTTTTCATACATTGGGAATAGGAGATAGTGGAAACTATCTTATAGTGAAATAATAAACTTAAAACTGTTTCTAAGTGTAAATATTTATTTACAGAAAGTCTCTGTAGTGTTCAAAAAACAAAAAATATATATATAGATAGGATGTGTGAAGCAGATGTGCAATGTTTAATATATCTTTAGATATATTTTACTGTGTTAAAACTTTAAAATTTTGTTGACAAAAAAACGATTTAAAATTTTATTTTTTGTTTTGTTTTATATTTATTATATAGGAGAGTTTATTAGATGATATAGTAATAATTATTATATGATGGACAAAAAAAAAAAGAAGAGCACAAGTGTAAAAAGACATAGTGTTTATTAATTGTTTCGGTCATGTGTTTTATAAATGAACCAAAAAAATCAATTTATAAAAGGGATATTAGACACATTTCACTCTGAGACATTATGAAGTTGAGCTTCATTTTTATTAATACATGGCATAGTAGTGACTTTTGTAACATTTTCTTTAGAGACCAGTATCATTATTATATTACGTACTAAACATTCGGATGCCTCATAAAAAATCTTTTTTTTTTAATTTAGTGGGAAAGACGATATCAAGGTAAAAAGAGTACAACTCAGAAGATCTCATTCAATCGTTACAAGTTTTGTTGATAACGCATTCCAATGTTATAAACATGTTTTCTGAATATCGTAGTGGCCAGTGACTTCGTAAAAAGACCTACAACATAGCACCGAACATATTTCACTTTAATTTCTTTATTTTTTTCTCAAGTTCTTGAGTATATGAGAAGAAATTCAGTGGTATATGCTAGATTATGTCGCTTTTGATATATCATTCATTTATTTGAGTGACGCACGCTGCATTGTCTGGTTTTGTACTGTCACATATTTCAGTATCTGAATGGATGTGTTGACTTATTGATCTAAGCCAAACATATTCTCTACTTTCTTCGTGGAGAGCAATTGTTTCAGTATGGTTTGAGAAAGTGCAACAAGTGTTTGCTTCTAAGAGCACCAAAATACAATACTTCAATTGTGAAAAGGTATTCTATTTGTGATCGAGCTTTATGGGAGTCAAATAAATACCATGCATCTACAAAGTCAACCATTTTTCCCTTTGAGTTGTTAAAATAAAATAATCTTATATCAACTGTTCCTTGAAGATAGCAAAAGACATGTTTGATCCCATTTCAATGTCTTTACGTAGGAGATCCACTAATTTTTGCCAAAAGATTAATGGCAAATGATATGTCAAACCGAGTATAGTTTGCAAGATATATAAGCGCTCATATTTTACTTAGTACGGTACTTTAATGTCAAGTATCCCTTTATTTTCTTCATGTGGTCGAAAAGGATTATTTTTTAACTGGATATACTTGATGTTGTTGAGACTGGATCAGTGCCATAAACAAACAACTAAGAATGATTCAAAAGTGCAATAGAAACTCTTGTCACTTAGACTGGATCAGTGCCATAAACAAACATCTAAGAATGATTCAAAAGTGCAATAGAAACTCTTGTCACTTCTTGTCTGTGAAGCTTGGTTTTGACAAAAACTTCCAAAACCTAATGGAAGCAATTATACACAAACTTATTTCGAAAAGGTAAAGGTAACTTTTTAGAGATCAACTGATTATAAGATACCTAGGATTCTTTTTCTATTTCTTTTTCAACATGACAAAAACATTTTCATGGTGTAGCTTTATCTTTACCATTATAGAATATGCAAACAGAGAAACAAAGTAATTAACATCCATATACTTTGTCTTAATAACAACTAAGCTTGGGATGATATACAGTGGTTCTACTAACTACTAAGAAGGTATATTGAATTGGAAAATCAGTGAACACATCATATATATATATCAGTATATGTAAGCAAGTCTGTGTAACCAAGTATACACATAAGACACTAAAGAGAAAAAAAAAAGAGCTCAAAATGTATTTACTCTCTAGAAAAGATAACTTTGATGTTTTTTTGGTGTAAATATTAAATTTTGTACCAAATTTTCTTTGTGACAGAAGTTACGTAACATAGAGAACAAGTAGTTCTAAGAAGAGAAAAAAATCTAAAGCAACACCAAGGAGAAAGAAGAAGCAAACCCAACTGCTCAACAGAAAATACCAAACTAAAAACAAAAGGTTTACTAGCTTGGTAAGAGCCAAAACTTGACACATGAAGCATTGCCAAAACGAAATGGAAACCTTTCATAAAACATGAGAGCGCATTTTGGTAGAAATCGGCTTGCCCGCAACGTTATTCCAAATGATTGACTTCTATCCACACACAATTTTGCCATCCTAGTTGTTGTAGCACGAGTCTCAAACAACCACTGGTAGAGTAGAGTCCACGCCCCTAGAGATTCAAGCATCAACCCGCCCCAGCTAACTCTTAGAGCTCCTACTGGGAAGCCGAGGAAAAATTGAAGTTCACAATTATTATACTCGTCTTTGGAAGCAAATGCAAGCCAAAGCAGAAAACATGAGTGTTGAGAGCCACATCCTGATGATGTTCATCCTTCCCTGCAAACAGACCGAAGATCAGCCCGCCAAAGTGAACCAAGAGAATCACAGAGGTACTGGGAAGACCAATATTCACACGAGCCTCCCACAGAGAGACCTCACTCCAATTCCTCAAGGGAGATCCAACCAAAACACCTCACGCTGCAACCGAGAACCGGCGGTAGCTCCACAATGCCTCATCAAAGCAAAAACATAAAGGGAACACCATAACATTACCTAACGAGCCGCAGAGGAGGAAAACACCACGTCCCTCAATGACGCTGATGACATTAAGAGCGGCGATGATTGAGGGAGGAGAGATGGAGCAACAAGAAACAAAGACCACGAATAGGTCATAGATGACTCATCATGAAACAAAGAATGGTTGTTGCACACGGACAATACAGCAGCTACGGCTGCCACCTAGAAGCCTTCACCACCACGATCGCGCACCCAAGAGGACTCCAGATCCAAAATAGACCGGTGCAAATGGAGGATTCGAAGAAACCCGAAACCGAACAAGTGAGCCTCCTCGCCTCTAGACTGGACCTCCTCAAACCTGAAGGTTTACGACAAAACACCAGATCTGAAGAGAGGACCGACCCACGCTCAGTCACGCGCTCCAACCACCGCATAGGAGTGGTCTTGCAAAGGTGAAAACATCGACCAACCCCTCATCGCATCCCTAAAATCTGACTTCTCACCAAATCCATAAAACTCGCCTCGTCGTGACACCATACTCCACTGAGGAACACCAGATCTACTCAGAAACCACGGAATCATCATCATCGCAACAAGGCCACATACCTATCGGCTAGTCAGAAGAACATGCGAGGAAGCAAACGAAAAGGAAAAAACAACGAACGCCTCCAATGGCAGAGACCTCCAGAGAAAACATAGTGAAAAGCTTCAACTCTTGATGTTGTCATCATCATCATCACCTTAACCCTCCTTCAAATCTGTCACTTGAATCACTGCATCTTTTCTTTTTAGATTCTAGAGAAGAACGAATATATTCCTCCTCCTGGACATGGGTTCCATCCACTTGTTGAAATAATTTAACCCAAACCTTGAGCTTCTTGATAAATGTTAGCCATTTGTTCAATCTTTTTTCTGAGACAATTAAAAAGAACCAAAAACAATTTATTCTATATTTCACATTCCAAAACCCTACTCCACCTCTTAACTATATACTATTAAGTCTTAGATTAAATAATCATAGGGTTATAAGTGTTTTCCCCTCTTAAAAATAACGGTAAAAGTGATTAAGGTAAAGACGAAAACTGGTACACGAAATGTGGTAGTTTTGCCAAATTCCCTATATTTAAATTACAATCTTGAAAATATTTTTATCTCTTTTTTGGTTAAAATATATTAAATCAAATTCTATAAAATATGGAGAAAATTTAGTCTGATATATAATTATCAAAACATAAAACTAGATAATACTTCTAAAATTTTTAGATTTTAAAAAGAAAAGAATTTTCATGTTTACCACATTATTAGTACAACTATTCATGTTTAAATACCTTTACTAAAGAAATATTTTCACAAATATCTTCTCATTAAGAGGCAAAAAAACTCTTTGATTAATTAAAATCCTAAACTCTACATTCCAAAATCCTACCCCACCCCTCAATTAACCCTACGATTAGAAGTATTTTTTTTAATGAGGATAAAAGTGATTAAGCTAAACATGAAAAGTGGTTTTAGGAATGTGGTATTTTAGACAATTTTCCTAAAAGGAAGGGAAATTTTCATGTTTCCCTCATTATTGGTACCATTTTTCATTTTTACCTTCATTAAATAGTCATTTTCATAAATACCATTTTTAAGAGTCAATTTTTTAAAATAATTAGAATTCTAAATTTTAGATTCCTAAACCCTAGTCCACCATACCTCACCCATTAACTCTAAACCCTAAGTCTTAGATTAATTAACACAAAGATTATAAATGTATTTTTTCCTCTTAAAAATAAAGGTAAAAGTGATTAAGGTAAACATGAAAAGTGATAAAGGTAAACATGAAAAGTGATATTAGGAAAGTGGTATTTTTGACAATTTCCCTAAAAAGAAACCAATGGTATTGGAATTAGAAAACTACATATTTTTTTAAAAAAAACTGCATAAAATTTTGAAAAAGCTTTTGGAATAAAAATTATATAATTATAAAAATAAATAAATAATATTTCAAAAAATAAAATATTATTATATTTCTCTTTACTACTATATTATTTATTGTTGTATTAATGGTATATGAGTTATTAACACAATTAAACTTCATTCTCCATGTCTTCATCACTCTAAAATTTCTTCACCTTTAAAACAAATCATGTAAACTAAGTTCTTATTTGCTCGTGCAATGAGAATCACGAAGTACAATGTTTATTATTTCTTACAAACTCTATTTTTTATTATAAAATAAGAAAAATTAATTATTGTATTAACAAAATTGTGTTATACATATGAACCGGGTTTCGCAGGTTCATTGGGTCGCCATTTTCTGAGTTTTAAACGATATAATACACAATTTAACTAGTTCAACATTAGTGGGGTTTTGCTATTAACCCAACCGAGACTGTTCTCCAGTTCAAGGTTGAACTCGGTCCGACCACCGGTCCGGTCCAAGTTTAAAAACACTGGGTAAGACTAATGAAAATTGAGATCTGTAAAGTTTTTAAAAATGAAAATAACTGTGAACTGAAATAAAATGATCAACACTGAACAATAACGATAAGATAAAGTAGACATAACAAAAGTTGCCTTAATTTGTGTGAAAATGCTATAACGTCATGTATAAACGAACGGAGGGAATACATCATAGAGAATGTCTCATGAAACGAATCAATTTGAATATGCAGAGATAATCTATCTGCATGCGCCGGACCAGTTTAGAAATGCTGGAAATGTGGACTTTTGACTATATTTGTTCTCTGAAAAAAAGGAAAAACAGCTAGGAACGTCAAATTGGAAAATACGTTAAACAAACTTGTACCAGCTGATGAATTGGTGAGGTTGCGAGCAGTAAGAGTCGTCAAAACGTGAGGATCTTGGAGAGTTGGATCATTGACCTTTAAATGGATATGAAAAAAAGAAAATACTGTAGTCTTTGCTACTTCACCATCTTTTGAATATTACAAGGATAGCTATTCATTCGAAACTTTTCCTTTCAATTTTACCACATCACCACGACCAGTGCTGGCCCTAACCTAAAGCTGGAGAAGCTGGTGCTTTAGGCGCCAACAAAGATTTAAGTATTTAGGGGCATCAAAATTGTACAATGTTATACACAGTCTAGTGGTTATGTTCTACTTTATTTCGTCACGGGTGAAGGGTTTGAGGTTTTGAGGACAACAACTATTTTTTATTTTGCTTTAGGCTGCACTTTGTACTTGGCCGAGCTTGATCACGACTAATGATTTAACTGGATTACATAGAAATTTTCCTATAACTTGCATGTAATAGTTTGTACAAATTGTTTTTTGTGTGTTTAATTGCCTTTAAACTCATAATATAAAAGCATTAATTAAAATTTTGTCAATAGAATAACGAAAAGCACTTCTGCATATTAGACAAAAGAAGAAGAATCGATGAAACTGTTTTCTCACGATTATCGGTTTTCATGATAAATTCGACCGAAACCACCGCCGTTTAACAACGCACAGATGCATTTATGAATCTCATTATACAAATCACTAAGAACATGTTTATTGGAAGTCTTTTAACAAAATTTTTAACTTTTTTAAAAGACGTTTTCTTAAATTAAGTTAAAAAAAATGATAAATTCGACCAACGCTTTAGGGATTTGGTTGTCATATCATATGCAAAGGATTTAGTCACATGGAAAGGCGTTTGGGTCAAAATCGTTAACATTGCAAGTCCCGAGGTTCTACTAGTAACCTTCGAAATAGCTTCTCTCAGTCTGACTCCCATGATCCCCATTTACGAAACTGCATTAGAAAATTTATAGCACTAATTAATAATTATATAAATACATTTTTCTGTTAATTCGGTTTAAATGCATAACCAATGTGCCCACGTGAGATCATGTTATATTAGTGTAAATGAAAAACTTTTGCGATCCACACGAAAAATCTTAATAGCTGTCAAAGGAATCTTTTTGGCATGTGTACATAATTAGTTTTGTAATTTAAAAACCACACCGACATTATTTTCATCACTTGCGTGAAAATTTGTTTCATTATATTTTACTTTAGCATTTGTTTTTAACTTAAATAATTTTTATTTTAATTATGCATGGAACATTATTTTTTCTGTAATTTATCATTCTTTTATGTTGATCTCGTTTATTGTAAAAGACTCAACGTAAGTTTTGTCGAAGTTAACTAAATTTTCTAATACAGCTATTGCTATTATTAATGAAGTTCAATTCTATTTTTATTATGTTGGTATATATTAATATATTTTTAGTATAAGTTATCCATTTTCATTCAATTATTTTTGTTTGTTATCGACTTATTTTACATTATTATTTTGTTGGACTATGCAAGTATATATATTTTATTTTTCATATCAATATTAAAATTATGGTTGAGCTTTTTATTTTAGTATTTTAAAAAGAAAATTAAATACAATAACCTATATTTTCTCTTCACAATACTTTCCAAATATACTTATTTTACCATTTAAACCAATTTTAAGTACATAGTTTAAATATTAGTATGTAGTTTAGTGAATTTATCAAATTCAAATATCATAAAAATATTTATAAAATCTAAAATATTTAATTTCTATGTAATCAAATGTGAAGAGAAATGAAGTAGTACGTAAATTTTTTTATATATATATATATATATATATATATATATATGTATGTATATATATATATATATGCATAAAAAATCATATTAGTCTTCACATAAAAATATTTGTAAATTATTATTTTTTCCAAGGCTTTGTAATATCTAATATATTAAAACAGAGTACTATTTGAAAATTATCTTGGTATGTTTTTTTTTTGGACTTATTGAAAAATGTCGTGAAATATCTATTAACTAACATCTATATTATTAAAAATCAAGTACAAAATTGGAATGTTTGGAAACATAGATAGTAGACTAAAGGAAGAATGTTTGGAAACATAGATAGCAGATTAAATATTTTTCCTATTTACACATTTAGTCATCTCATTTCTTTCTTATTTACAGATTCTTCCAATATCACTTAAAATAATATATTTAAATTAATTAATTTCAATGGGTTGTTATTTCTTTGTCGTAAAAAAACAATCTCGAAATATATAGTGTATGTTATATAAAACTATCTATAAATATATTATTAATTTATTTATTTTAGTAAAATATAAAAGAATCTAACAAAATTTTACTTAAAAATTTAAATATTTTTATAAAATTATACATTAATAAATTTCGTGATTAGTAATATAATATTATTATAAATTATTTTAACTAAGTTTTTATTATAAAACAGAAAAATAAAATTCTACACAATTGTTTTAATAAATTCTATAAATATATTCTCTATTATATAAAAATACCAGTGTTACATTAGTTAAATATGGTAAAATTATATTAAATAGTTAAATTAACAAATTTTATCTACTATTAACAAATAGTAATTAGACCATTTCAAAAATTAGTTAATATGACATATTTAATTATTTACATTAATAATAAACCAACTAAAGATTTGAATTTTGTTTTTTAATTATAACAAAATCTGTTGAGAAAGAATCTAACAAAATCTTACTTAAGAATTTAAATATTTTTATAAAATAGTACATTAATAAATTCGTAATTAGTTATATAATATTATCATAAATCAATGTTAACTAAAATTTTATTATAAACAAGAAAATAAAAATTATACTATTTTTAATAAATTCTATAAATAAACACTGGATTATATGAAAATAGAAGTGTTACATGAATTAAATATGATAAAATTATATTAAATAGGTAAGTTAACAAATTTGAAATTCTAAAATTTTTCATATAAATAAATCATCATTCATCATTAAAATAGGCTAAAATTCATAAATTGTATAATAGCTTTATACAAAATAAATATTAAATATTAGATATAATAGATTTTTTGAACAATCACAATTTTGATAATCATCAATTATGAACCAAATAAAATAGTCTATTTTTGAACCTATAAGATTTTGAATTTAAATATATTAGATATTAGATATAATAGATTTTTTAAACAATCACGATTTTGATAATCAATCAATTAGGAACCAAATTATTTTTCAAAATATTCATCAACTCATTATACCATATTTATAATTTGATAACAAAATTCCCAATCCTTATAAAACGTGTGCAACACCCATCCAATATTTTGGGTATATAAATTTGATACATTAACAATAAATCAGCTAGAATTTTTATTTTTTAATTATAACAAAATCTGTTGAGAAAGAATCTAACAAAATTTTACTTAAAAATTTAAATATTTTTATAAAATTATACATTAATAAATTTCATGATTAGTAATATAATATTATTATAAATCAATTTAACTAAGTTTTTATTATAAAACAGGAAAATAAAATTCTACACTATTTTTTCATAAATTCTCTAAATATATTCTCTATTGTATAAAAATAGCAGTGTTGCATTAGTTAAATATAGTAAAATTATATTAAATAGGTAAATTAAAATTTTTTAAGAATTTATCTACTATTAACAAATAGTAATTAGACCATTTCAAAATTAGTTAATATGACATATTTAATTATTTACATTAATAATAAACCAACTAAATATTTGAATTTTATTTTTTGATTATAACAAAATCTGTTGAGAAAGAATCTAACAAAATCTTACTTAAGAATTTAAATATTTTTATAAAATAATACATTAATAAATTTCGTAATTAGTTATATAATATTATTATAAATCAATGTTAACTAAAATTTTATTATAAACAAAAAAAATAAAAATTCTACTATTTCTTATAAATTCTATAAATAAACTCTGGATTATATGAAAATAGAAGTGTTACATGAATTAAATATGATAAAATTATATTAAATAGGTAAATTAACAAATTTTAAATTCAAAAGTTTTTCATTTAAATAAATCATCATTCATTGAAATAGGCTAAAATTCATAAATTGTATAATAACTTTATACAAAATAAATGTATTAACATATGTTAAACTTATATATCTACAATTTTTTATTTATATTGAAACTCTCAACAATATATTGTTTTAAAATGTTTGTATACAAAAATATAATAATATATAATAAACTTTAATTCATATAATATTTTTTTTTTAAATGTCAATAGAAAACTATGGTATTTTAGCAACTCACTTTAAATATTAATGACAAATCAAGTTTTAATTTTAAATTTATTTTTGTTTTAACTATAAAAAATATGTTGGGAATTTTCTATTTAAATAGTACCAAAATTCAAATATATTAGGTATAAAATAATAGATTTGATGTAGTAACAAAAAAATTCAAAATTAATTTTTAATAAAATAATATGATAGATACTACTATGTATAAAATTTACTAAAAACAGGTCTATATTATTTAAACAAAACAGTGTTTTTACTTATAAATTCCGTGAAACATTAAAATGATATATGTTAAAGTATATTTTCTTATACATATTAAATAGATTTCTTTTAAGTAATATAAATAAATAAAATTTAAAATATATTATATGCAAAATTTATAAATTAAAGAAAAAAACATATTTTGAAAAAGATTCTTTATTTGATTATCTCATATGGTTATTTTATTGTATTTCAACTCTAAAATATTTTAGTAAGTAAATAAAAATTAATAATAAATTTAAATGTTTTAAACAAATCACTATATATTAATAATTTTGAGGAAGAAATATAAAAAAAAATTATAGAGTTACACAATGTATAGCACTAAATTAAAAATTATATAATTAAAATATTTATAGTAATATCAATTACATTTATAAAATAGAAAAATATCCATACGGACGTGCGGGTTAATATCTAGTTTGTTCTTATGTGTTGGATGTGGCCAATCAAAAACAACAATAGTATTATATATATTTAAAATTTTAAAAGGAAAGCATCTAAATTTGAAAATCAATGTGAGACATATTTAAAAGATGAATTATCCTATTTTGACTCTTTTATAGTTTATATATATATATATATATATATATATATATATATATAATTGACCCTTTATTTATATAAACATAAAATCCAAAATTAATTACATATTGGAATATATGTTGTTTCATTAGGATAAATAACTTAGATCAACGAAAACTTGATTACCATACTTTACATAGCTTTTACACAAATATTTTCATAAAAATAATTGTCTTACAAAATTAAATATTGTATTTTTCTATAGAAAAATTCAAATAAACTAATGAATGAACATTTATAGAGTGTACTGGATTATTTATGGACCAAACACTAATTATTTTCGATATCTTAACGTAAAATTTGAATTTTTATTCAAAATTTATCACTGAAGATTTAAATATCTACAAAAATATAACAAATACTGAAATGACATTTTAACATATACTAGAGTTCGACCCGCGCGCCCGCGCGGATGTCATTTTCTTTAAATGAATAATATATATATATATATATATATATATATATATATATATATATATATTAATCTTATAGATATATAATATTTACTATATCATATTTTTATATGACATGTCAACAGTAGGGGTGTCCAATCCGGATATCGGTTCGTTTTTGGTTCGTTTTTCGGTTTTCATGTATTTTAGTTTATAAACAATATGTATCATATCAAAATCACATCTACTTTGGTTTGGTCTGTTTATATATTATTGATTTTTGGTTTATTCCAAAAAAACATAAATATATTTATCTTATATAATATTTTGTAAATTTTACTTTATATGGTTAGATATCACTTTTAATATAACATGATTTTTTTGGTTTTTAAATAGATTATATTTATTTTTCCTTTTAATTAGATAATTAGTAAACATAGTAAATTAATGATATTAATAGTTTTTTTGAATAAAAATAGAAAATAGTAATCCTTAATACTATTAAATAACTAAATATTAGCATACATATTTGTCAACAAAAATGTAAAAATTAAGTTTTGCTTAAAATAACCTTTTACTTAAATAAAATATGAAATTACTAAGACCAACATTTTAAATATGAAAATCATATCAATAAAGTAAATTATGTATACATTATTAGTTATGTTTTATAATTTACATATAATTATGCTACTATATTTTAGTTGATTAATTTATTCAATTTGATCGATTTATATATCAAACCATATTCATATATTGTGGTTTTTTAAAAATAACATATATTCGGTATATTTGGTATTACCAAATTCAAACCATTTTCTCTATTTCAATTTGGTTCGATATTCGGTTTTACCGGATTAAACACTCCTATGTCTACACATAAAAATTCTAATTTTATATGTTTCAAATTTTTTTTTTTAATTATTCAGTTCCTTTATTTGTTTGTTTATATGAATGTATTTGTACTTTGTAGATATCTGGAATATAAATTAAAAACAATTTATACGAACGTATATATATATATATATATATTAATGCAGCAACTTAGTTACAATCATATAAAATTTACATGCTTTCAAAACAGGCTTTATTAATCATGATATATAATAGATTAGAATTATGTGGTTAAGTATATACACAATTGATTTTTTAATGTAGTCAACTGAATTTTGTATCTATCTAATCTATTGGTTTTGTGTTAAAAAAAAAATCTAATCTATTGGTTTTGATAACCGAGGCATATCTGGTATGGAGACACGCTATTTTAGGTTCCGTCGGTTTTGTTTGAGTTATATAAGGTCAAGGCCGGTCATTAAATGGTTTAGTAAGAGACTCTCGTGGCTTAATGACTCGGGAGACTTTCGAAGAAGACATAACTCATATTTGTGCTACACTTTATAACATCTATAATCCATTTGGACACAATTCTTTCAAATGTCCCCAGCGACTCAGCCTTGTACAGCAGCTCAGCTTCTTCACCAGCTGAGTTATTTACCCAAGTTAAGGTGAACGATAAACCTGTCATGGTCAAAAGCCAGGGAGAAAGATTCAAAATTGGTTCTTTTCTGGTGGCTGATCATCTAAAGTGTGTGTTTTTATTTGAGAACAACCAACATAACTATACGATGACATAGCTATGAGCCAAAAGAAATTACCGCTTGATGGATGGAGGCAACAATGCAGACTCGTTTGTCTTAATTATCTGTTGACAATTTCACTCCTGTCAAGTGTTCGCCAAGAGCTTGAAATGGACAACCAGCAGAGTTACTTGATCCATAGTCAGTTGTCAGCATTGTGGTTGAGCAACCAAGAGAGTTTCCTTGAAACAAAGCAAGAAAATAGTATTAGTTAGCAAAGTTTTGATGACTCACTTAAAAAAGACGCTCCAGCTTAAGTCAATTTGTTTTACCGTTGTTGATTTGTGACGTATGCTAATATGAGGTGATGCCACGTCCGTTTCCATGATATCCTCTGTATGCATATTGCCTGCTACGTTTCGTCATGCTTCTCGTTGTAACTTGAGGAGATTCAAGAGTCTTTTGCTTTCTTCCACTTTGCATTTTGTTGTTGTGAGGAACTCCCTCTGAGATCAGCTCTTCCAGTTTCTTAACTTGCTCGGATAAGTGCCTTGTCTGTAAATTTTTGTATGCCCAGTTAGTAAAAGGACAAAGCATTTGATGCAGAAATCAAGAAAGGCTCGAGAACACTCTCCATTACAAAAAAATGCAACTTTCTTACTCTTTTTATTCTTCTTCTACAAGACACTTTTGAGACTCCAAACGCTCCTAAGCCATGGATTTACATTTCACGAGAATCCAGAAGCAAGTCCAGGGGAAGAAGATTAACACAGTAATATAGTGTACTACATGCCTGATTTCAGCTATCTCATTCCTCAATCTCTCCATGTTCTCCTTCAAATTCTGGTTTTCACTTCTTAAATGTTGTGTCAACGCCTCTGAGGCTATAAAAGCCAAAAGAGAGAAGAACATGCTAAGAACATACTTTCAAAATATTGGATTTCAGCAGGCAATAAACAACATAAAAATAAAGAAACTGAATTATTATATAATTCCAAAAGTTTACAAGGAAGCTTAGGGATTTAGAGTGGCATTGATGCTCTACTGTCAAACAAATTAGCAATCTAACCTAACTAAAGAGAAGCAAGTAATGAGAGTGAAAGTTGAAGCAAATGCTACCTGAAACAAATGTAAGGAACTTCTCTTCTTGTTCCCTATTAACCTCGTCTAATTTCGAAAACTTCTTATTCTGGAGAAGCAAAATCGAAACTAAAGATTTTTAAAATCGAAATCCCTAGATATTAAAATCAGTAATCAAACCTTGAGGGTTGTGTATATGTCGTAGAGCTTACCGTAAAGAGTTTCCATCTCCCATTGGAGAATCAAGAATAACAATTTGGAGATATAGCGACCCGAAGAACACAAAGCAAAATCAAGAAGAAAAAATAGATGGCGAGTGTTATGGTTTGGTAATGTTATAAAACGACAGTGTATCCGTGTATAAACCAGTGGCATTAAATTGTAATTATTTAGGAAAAATCAGGGTCAAATCTTATTTGTACTCCTGTTTTAATAGTTTAGATTTTACTTTCAATATTTGAATAATGGAATTAAAAATATAAAGAAGGTGAATATCTAATTGATTATTATATTAACAATTGCATCGACCTATTAAAGAAGTATTGTCAAGATAATAGGTTCGTGTTCAAATTTAACTTATCATTCTTCTAACCTCTCTCTAAAAAAAAAACCTACGACTACAGGTGGATCTTTGCTTCGGTGGCCGGTGGCTTTTCACCGCCGATCACCACAACCTTTTGTCTTTTTGGTTTGTAATATATTTCTACTCTTCGAACGAGAGATCGGTTTGTTTTCGCGGTGGTGAGTTTAGTATTCGCGGTGGCGAGGATTTTGTGGTGTACCTAATCTCGTATGAAGCAAAGCTTCATGCTAGTGTTATGGTGTTCTTCATCGAGATTGCTACTAGTATATATGATTCTACTCTTTTACGGTTAGATTTCAGATCCTGTTAGCTTCTGTGAGGTCTCATCTACTCTCTTGGTGTAGAACTTAATCCTCTCTTAAGGGAGTCAATCTTCGCTCTCTCTAAGATACGGTGCTGGTGAATCGGCGCCTGAGTGAAGTTTCCCTCATAGAAAGGAGGATGTGATGTTGGATAATTCTCGGATGATTCGATGAAGGTTTAGATGAATCGGCATCTTCCTATATCGAAGATGGTCCGATAAAATCTTCTATTGAATCGATTTGAGAGATCCCAAATTTATTATCCAATGACTCTAATATAGATTTTCATTAAAGCGATGGGTTGGTGACAGATAGGGGGTTGAGGAGTTCAAAAGCTTTCCCGGCGACCAAGCTAGAGCGGATTGTCATATGTCGGCGTCGTGGCGTTACGGTTTTTTCATCCCACGCGACGTCGCGTTGATCTGGTCCCTCTCATCCCACGCGGTGGCGCGTAAAACGTGTGTCAATTCCAAACGCGTAAGGAAACATGCATGGGTGAATGAAGACACGTGTGAAGACTTATTTGTGGTGAAGATGCGTGGAGTAGTGGCATGGACTCGAAGTGATTATTGGGCTAGTAGTTTGGGCCAATAATATTGAGTTTTTTTATTGCAAGTCAGAGTTGTATTGATGAGAATTGGGTTTTTTCGCCTCTTGTAAGATGTTGTTTGGGCCTTTCTAAGGAAAGAAACAATTGACAAAAAAATAGTGGATTGTCATTATAATATTTTATTCTTTATTTGATGTACAGCAAAATTATAGCACTTGTTAAAATCTTAATAACGCGCTATATGATAGACCCATAAACAAATAATAGTATGATTGATTGCAAATCGGTTATAAATCATTGCCAAACTCATGACATATCCAATAAATTGATAGCTTGATGCATTACAACAAAACTATCCTAATGAAAAGAAAAGATAAAAACATATATGTTTGTACGGATTGATCATATCTATACTATTAAAAGAGAACTAGATATTTTTCAGCACCATGTGAAGAATATAGTAATAAAATATATTTTTATAAATGTCAAAATATTATTTTAATTTATTTTATAATTATATAATTTTTATTGTTCAACAAAATAATCAAAAGAATTTATACAATCCTTATGAGGTTTTGTAAGTTTTCTTTAAAATAATTTATAAATTTTATAAAAAAAATATTTTGATGTATGAAAAGTTGAAATCATGTAATTATAAACATTTGAAAATGATATAAATTAAGATATAGCAAAATTGAATTGTAACATATATATATGTTTAGTTATGTATATTAAACACTTTTAAAGTTGATTTTGGTCACATATGTTGTAGTATTGTATGTATTCTTAGGGTTAGATTTTGGAAGCTTAATTTTTTTTTTGAAAAAATAAATTTTGACTTATATGTGTTTGGTTTTGTTTATATTAAATAGTTCTAAAGTTGATTTAAGTTTTATGAAGTTTTGTTTCTAGTTAGTTAGTTATTTTGAGTTTGAGGTTTAGGTGACTTAAGCCTTCCAACAAATAATGTACTAGAAGACTTCATTCCAACAAATATCCGTGGAAGTCTTTTGGGCGAATAGTAAATTTAGGATTTAGAAGATTTTAAGTAAGTCTTCCAAGAGGTATTATATTAGAAGAGTTATTTGAAAGTCTTCTTAATCGAAAATATCTAATATTATTAGAATTTTTGTCTCTTTATATAAAGAAACATTTACACATTTTCTCTATTCCTCTCAAATGGCTGCAAAAAAAAATTAATATTCTTATTCTAAAACTCTCCAACCTCCCTCTGATATATTTGAACTTAAAAACTCCAAACTTTATATCAATTACTCATTTTTATCTCATGTTTTTTTTCACTGATTTATTTTATTTTTGCAGGTTTTTTATTACATGGTTCTCACCTTCCACTCATTTAAAGGTATATCTATAAATCATATTTTTCATTGGGTAACCTTTTGTTGTTTCATGATATATTAAACATTACACATCTGCTTTACACATCCTATCTATATATATATAGATAGGATGTGTAAAGCAGATGTGTAATGTTTAATATATCTTTAGATATATTTTACCGTGTTAAAACTTTAAAATTTTGTTGACAAAAAAAACGATTTAAAATTTTATTTTTTGTTTTGTTTTATATTTCATATATAGGAGAGTTTATTAGATGATATAAAAATAATTATTATATGATGGACAAAAAATAAAATAAAATAAAGAAGAGCACAAGTGTAAAAAGACATAGTGTTTATTAATTGTTTCGCTATGTGTTTTATAAATGAACCAAAAATTTCAATTTATAAAAGGGATATTAGACACATTTCATTCTAAGACATTATGAAGTTGATCTCCATTTTTATTAATACATGGCATGGTACTGACTTTTGTAACATTTTCCTTAGAGACCAGTATCATTATTATCTTATGTACTAAATATTCGGATGCCTCATAAAAAATCTTTTTTTTTTTAATTTAGTGAGAAAGACGATAGCAAGGTAAAAAGAGTACAACTCAGAAGCTCCCATTCAATCGTTACAAGTTTTGTTGATGACGCATTTCAATGTTGTAAACATGTTTTCTGAATATCGTAGTGGCCAGTGACTTCGTAAAAAGGCCTACAACATAGCATCGAACATATTTCACTTTAATTTCTTTATTTTTTCTCAAGTTCTTGAGTATAGAGAAGAAATTCAGTGGTATATACTAGATTATGTCGCTTTTGATATATCATTCCTTTATTTGAGTGACGCACGCTGCATTGTCTTGGTTTTGTACTGACAAATATTTCACTATATGAATGGATGTGTTGACTTATTGATCTAAGCCAAACATATTCTCTACTTTCTTCGTGGAGAGCAATTGTTTCAGTTTGGTTTGAGAAAGTGAAACAAGTGTTTGCTTCTAAGAGCACCAAAATACAATACTTCAATTGTGAAAAGGTATTCTATTTGTGATCGAGCTTTATGGGGAGTCAAATAAATACCATGCATCTACAAAGTCAACCATTTTTCCCTTTGAGTTGTTAAAATAAAATAATCTTATATCAACTGTTCTTTGAAGATAGCAAAAGACATGTTTGATCCCATTTCAATGTCTTTACGTAGGAGATCCACTAATTTTTGCCAAAAAATTAATGGCAAATGATATGTCAAACCGAGTATAGTTTGCAAGATACATAAGTGCTCATATTTTACTTAGTACGGTACTTTAATGTCAAGTATCCCTTTATTTTCTTCATGTGGTCGAAAAGGATTATTTTTAACAGGATATACTTGATGTTGTTGAGACTGGATCAGTGCCATAAACAAACAACTAAGAATGATTCAAAGTGCAATAGAAACTCCTGTCACTTAGATTGGATCAGTGCCATAAACAAACAACTAAGAAAGATTCAAAAGTGCAATATAAACTCTTGTCACTTCTTGTCTGTGATGCTTAGTTTTGACAAAAACTTCCAAAACCTAATGGAATCAATTATACACAAACTTATTTCGAAAAGGGAAAGGTAACTTTTTAGAGATCAACTGATTATAAGATACCTAGGATTCTTTTTCTATTTCTTTTTCAACATGACAAAAACATTTTCATGGTGTAGCTTTATCTTTACCATTATAGAATATGCAAACAGAGAAACAAAGTAATTAACGTCCATATACTTTGCCTTAATAACAACTAAGCTTGGGATGATATACCGTGGTTCTACTAACTACTAAGAAGGTATATTGAATTGGAAAATCAGTGAACACATTATATATATATATATATATATATATATCAGTATATGTAAGAAAATCTGTATAACCAAGTATACACATAAGACACTAAAGAGAAAAAGAGCTCAAAATGTATTTACTCTCTAGAAAAGATAACTTTTGATTTTTTTTGGTGTAAATATTAAATTTTGTACCAAATTTTCTTTGTGACAGAAGTTACATAGAGAACAAGTAGTTCTAAGAAGATAAAAATCTAAAGCAACACCAGGAGAAATAAGAAGCAAACCCAACAGCTCAACAAAAAATACCAAACTAAAAACAAAAGGTTTACTAGCTTGGGAAGAGCCAAAACTTGAAACAGGAAGCATTGCCAAAACGACATGGAAACCTTTCATAAAACATGAGAGCGCATTTTGGTAGAAATCGGCTTGCCCGCAACGTTATTCCAAATGATTGACTTCTATCCACACACAATTTTGCCATCCTAGTTGTTGTAGCACGAGTCTCGAACAACCACCGATAGAGTAGAGTCCGCGCCCCTAGAGATTCAAGCATCAACCTGCCCCAGCAAACCCTTAGAGCTCCTACTGGGAAGCCGAGGAAAAATGGAAGTTCACAATTATTGGACTCGTATTCGGAAGCAAATGCGAGCCAAAGCAGAAAAGGGGTGTTGAGAGCGACATCCTGATGATGTTCATCCTTCCCTGCAAACAGACCGAAGATCAGCCCGCCAAAGTGAACCAAGAGAATCACAGAGGTACTGGGAAGACCAATCTTCACACGAGCCTCCCACGGAGAGACCTCACTCCAATTCCCCAAAGGAGATCCAACCAAACCACCTCACGCTGCAACCGAGAACCGGTGGTAGCTCCACAATGCCTCATCAAAGCAAAAACATAAAAGGAACACCATAACATTACCTAACGAGCCGCATAGGAGGAAAACACCACGTCCCTCAATGACGCTGATGACATTAAGAGCGGCGATGATTGAGGGAGGAGAGATGGAGCAACAAGAAACAAAGACCACGAATAGGTCATAGATGACTCATCATGAAACAAAGAATGGTTGTTGCACACGGACAATACAGCAGCTACGGCTGCCACACATAAGCCTTCACCACCACGATCGCGCACCCAAGAGGACTCCAGATCCAAAATATACTGGTGAAAATGGAGGATTTGAAGAAACTCGAAACCAAACAAGTGAGCCTCGTCGCCTCTAGACCGGACCTCCTCAAACCTGAAGGTTTACGACAAAACACCAGATCTGAAGAGAGGACCGACCCACGCTCAGTCACGCGCTCCAACCACCGCATAGGAGTGGATCTTGCGAAGGTGAAAACATCGACCAACCCCTCATCGCATCCCTAAAATCCGACTTCTCACCAAATCCATAAAATTCGCCTCGTCGTGACACCATACTCCACTGAGGAACACCAGATCTACTCAGAAACCATGGAATAGCTCATCATCATCACAACAGGGCCACATACCTATCGGCTAGTCAGAAGAACATGCGAGGAAGCAAACGAAAAGGCAAAAACAACGAACACCTCCAATGGCAGAGACCTCCAGAGAAAACATAGTGAAAAGCTTCAACTCTTGATGTTGTCATCATCATCATCACCTTATAACAAAAGTTGCCTTAATTTGTGTGAAATTGCTATAACGTCATGTATAAACGAACGGAGGGAATACATCATAGAGAATGTCTCATGAAACGAATCAATTTGAATATGCAGAGATAATCTATCTGCATGCGCCGGACCAGTTTAGAAATGCCGGAAATGTGGACTTTTGACTATATTTGTTCTCTGAAAAAAAGGAAAAACAGCTAGGAAAGTCAAATTGGAAAATACGTTAAACAAAGTTGTACCAGCTGATGAATTGGTGAGGTTACGAGCAGTAAGAGTCGTCAAAACGTGAGGATCTTGGAGAGTTGGATCATTGACCTTTCAATGGATATGAAAAAAAGAAAATACTGTAGTCTTTGCTACTTCACCATCTTTTGAATATTACAAGGATAACTATTCATTCGAAACTTTTCCTTTCAATTTTATCACATCACCACGACCAGTGCTGGCCCTAACCTAAAGCTGGAGAAGCTGGTGCTTTAGGCGCCAACAAAGATTTAAGTATTTAGGGGCATCAAAATTGTACAATGTTATACACAGTCTAGTGGTTATGTTCTACTTTATTTCGTCACGGGTGAAGGGTTTGAGGTTTTGAGGACAACAACTATTTTTTATTTTGCTTTAGGCTGCACTTTGTACTTGGCCGAGCTTGATCACGACTAATGATTTAACTGGATTACATAGAAATTTTCCTATAACTTGCATGTAATAGTTTGTACAAATTGTTTTTTTTTTGTGTGTTTAATTGCCTTTAAACTCATAATATAAAAGCATTAATTAAAATTTTGTCAATATAATAACGAAAAGCACTTCTGCATATTAGACAAAAGAAGAAGAATCGATGAAACTGTTTTCTCACGATTATCGGTTTTCATGATAAATTCGACCGAAACCACCGCCGTTTAACAACGCACAGATGCATTTATGAATCTCATTATACAAATCACTAAGAACATGTTTATTGGAAGTCTTTTAACAAAGTTTTTAACTTTTTTAAAAGACGTTTTCTTAAATTAAGTTAAAAAAAATGATAAATTCGACCAACGCTTTAGGGATTTGGTTGTCATATCATATGCAAAGGATTTAGTCACATGGAAAGGCGTTTGGGTCAAAATCGTTAACATTGCAAGTCCCGAGGTTCTACTAGTAACCTTCGAAATAGCTTCTCTCAGTCTGACTCCCATGATCCCCATATACGAAACTGCATTAGAAAATATTATAGCACTAATTAATAATTATATAAATACATTTTTCTGTTAATTCGGTTTAAATGCATAACCAATGTGCCTACGTGAGATCATGTTATATTAGTGTAAATGAAAAACTTTTGCGATCCACACGAAAAATCTTAATAGCTGTCAAAGGAATCTTTTTGGCATGTGTACATAATTAGTTTTGTAATTTAAAAACCACACCGACATTATTTTCATCACTTGCGTGAAAATTTGTTTCATTATATTTTACTTTAGCATTTGTTTTTAACTTAAATAATTTTTATTTTAATTATGCATGGAACATTATTTTTTCTGTAATTTTATCATTCTTTTATGTTGATCTCGTTTTAGAGGTGTCAAAATGGATAAAAATTAGTGGATCAATCCAAACCAAACCAATCCATGGATCTTAATGAGTCAAGAGTTTGGATATTATTGGATAAATGGGTTTAATGGATAATTGGGTTTAATAAGTTGGTTTCAAACGGTTTGGACTAATATGGGTTAATGGACAACCCAGTCCAAACCATTCCTCTTTAATCATGTCGTTCCTTTTACGTCGTCTCTTTACGGCGAAAACACCCAACATCTTCGTCCTCTTCTGTCCGGCAATTTTATCTTCTTCGGCTTGAGACCCTTTTGGAATCAGTCATTTTTTTGTCTCGGCATTGTCTTTATTCTCTTCAAAAAGCTTTGGATATTGACACGATCTTATTTGAAGTTTCTACTTTCATTGTAAGATTCGCTTCTATATATCTTAAATTTCTTTTTTGAAAGTGGTTGATCTCTGCTGGGCTTTCTTAAATTGTTCATGTTTATGATTTTTGATTGGTCTCTGGGTTTTGTTTCTCGATCTGAGACTGAATCATGTTAGGGTAGATTACAAGGAGTGAATGTTGGGTTTTGACAAGGCTCTGGGTTGTCATTACGGTAAATTACGAGTTGTGTATGCTGGGTGTATATCAATTTGTGCTACATAAACCCATCTTAATTGATTCATGTTCCTTATTGGAGTCTTTGATTCATGTTACAAATTATTTTGTTTGTAGGCCTTTTGTTGTGCGCAGAGTCAAGATCAGAGAGAGCTCTTGCTTTTGCTTTGACAGAGGTATCAAGACATAAATGGACTCTCTTATTCTGCTAACAGAAGTTGTGTCTCTTTCGTTTGATCATTCTTGTGACTGGAAACATGTGATGACTTAAATTTAATTAAGTTCTTATGTGTCCTAGAGAATGATAGCGAGTGCTTACATTATGCTTTGATTTGCTCTTACATTATGTTTTTTCTCAGGCTTTGAGGAACTATAGATACACACGGAGACATTGATCAAAGGTTATGCTATTTCTCCACTTGAGTTTTGGTCTTATACGTTACTCTGCCTTTGTGTGACTAAGCTGACTTTTGGTAATGATTTGAGTTCAGTATTGGTTTCGTTTTCATCTTGTGTAAAATGTTTCTTCAGTTTAATATTGGTTTTGTTTATCTGGTATTTAAATATTATGATTTGGGTTTGGCTAATGTCTGATCTCTTCGTTTAGGTTATACACCAAGTGTTTTTTTAGATCTTCAGTAATATCTCTGCCCTGTATACTACAATATCATATTGTCATGTGATTAAGTTCAGTTTTTGGAATTACCCGTCAAACATAGCTTAAGAGACAAGCTCTGGTAGTCAATACTCAATAGCTCCGACAATGGTTTACTTCAGTTTCTTAGGAACCCCAACATCATTGTAAATCTTGCCTTGCTTCTTCAGTTTCCTATAGACGGTCTTACTTTGTTACTTAAAGTCATTGTGTTCTTTTTGGTTTTGCAGGTGCATTTGACTATCTAGCTATGGATTACGCTCTTTGTAAAGTGTTGGAATGTTTCTACCATCGCAAGTTAAAAGAAAAGTACCCATTTCACAGACTTTAAAGCAACAATTTAATAAGAATACTTTGTTTTATTTTTATGTTTTATAATTTTATTAGTTTTATTTTTTTACTTTTAAACTTGCATAATCATATTTTAGACAGTGTTAAATGATAATTTTTATTTGAAAATTTAAATGATTTATTTATTTATTTTAATTAATTTAAAATAATAATAATATGTAATAGTGAGTCAACTCATTAAAACCATTAACCCATTAATTTAAATGAGTTCTGGATTGATCCAAACCATTAACTATATGGATTGGGTTTATCCATAATCCATAAGAGTATTGGTTTATATGGATATGAGTTGGTTTGAGTTAGGTTTATCCAATTTGACACCTCTATCTCGTTTATTGTAAAAGACTCAACGTAAGTTTTGTCGAAGTTAACTAAATTTTCTAATACAGTTATTGCTATTATTAGTGAAGTTCAATTCTATTTTTATTATGTTGGTATATATATTAAAATATTTTTTAGTATAAGTTATCCATTTTCATTCAATTATTTTTGTTTGTTATCGACTTATTTTACATTATTATTTTTTGGACTATGCAAGTATATATATTTAATTTTTCATATCAATATTAAAATTATGGCTGAGCTTTTTATTTTAGTATTTTAAAAAGAAAATTAAATACAATAACCTATATTTTCTCTTCACAATACTTTCAAAATATAATTATTTTACCATTGAAACCAATTTTAAGTACATAGTTTAAATATTAGTATGTAGTTTAGTGAATTTATCAAATTTAAATATCATAAAAATATTTATAAAATCTAAAATATTTACTTTCTATGTAATCAAATGTGAAGAGAAATGAAGTAGTACGTAACTTTTATATATATATATATATGTATATATATATATATGCATAAAAAATCATATTAGTCTTCACATAAAAATATTTGTAAATTTTTTTTTTCCAAGGCTTTGTAATATTTGTTCTTATGTGTTGGATGTGGCCAATCAAAAACAACAATAGTATTATATATATTTAAAATTTTAAAAGGAAAGCATCTAAATTTGAAAATCAATGTGAGACATATTTAAAAGATGAATTATCCTATTTTGACTCTTTTATAGTTTATATATATATATAACTGACCCTTTATTTATATAAACATAAAATACAAAATTAATTACATATTTGAATATATGTTGTTTCATTAGGATAAATAATTTAGATCAACGAAAACTTGATTACCATACTTTACATAGCTTTTACACAAATATTTTCATAAAAATAATTGTCTTACAAAATTAAAATATTGTATTTTTTATAGAAAAATTCAAATAAACTAATGAATGAACATGTATAGAGTGTACTGGATTATTTATGGACCAAACATTAATTATTTTCGATATCTTAACGTAAAATTTGATTTTTTATTCAAAAACTATCACTGAAGATTTAAATATCTACAAAAATATAACAAATACTGAAATGACATTTTAACATATATTTTACTTTCAATATTTGAATAATGAAATTAAAAATATAAAGAAGGCGAATATCTAATTGATTATTATATTAACAATTGCATCGACCTATTAAAGAAGTATTGTCAAGATAATAGGTTCGTGTTCAAATTTAACTTATCATTCTTCTAACCTCTCTCTAAAAAAAAAACCTACGACTACAGGTGGATCTTTGCTTCGGTGGCCGGTGGCTTTTCACCGCCGATCACCACAACCTTTTGTCTTTTTGGTTTGTAATATATTTCTACTCTTCGAACGAGAGATCGGTTTGTTTCCACGGTGGAGAGTTTAGTATTCGCGGTGGCGAGGTTTTTGTGGTGTACCCAATCTCGTATGAAGCAAAGCTTGATGCTAGTGTTATGGTGTTCTTCATTGAGATTGCTACTAGTATATATGATTTTACTCTTTCACGGTTAGATTTCAGATCCCTTTAGCTTCTGTGAGGTCTCATCTACTCTCTTGGTGTAGAACTTAATCTTCTCTTACGGGAGTCAATCTTCGCTCTCTCTAAGATACAGTGCTGGTGTATCGGCGCCTGAGTGTAGTTTCCCTGATATAAAGGAGGATGTGATGTTGGATAATTCTCGGATGATTCGATGAAGGTTTAGATGAATCGGCATCTTCCTATATCGAAGATGGTCCGATAAAATCTTCTATTAAATCGATTTGAGAGATCCCAAATTTATTATCCAATGAGTCTGATAGAGATTTTCATTAAAGCGATGGGTTGGTGACAGATAGGGGGTTGAGGAGTTCAAAAGCTTTCCCGGCGACCAAGCTAGAGCGGATTGTCATCTGTCGGCGTCGTGGCGTTACAGTTTTCTCATCCCACGCGACGTCGCGTTGATCTGGTCCCTCTCATCCCACGAGGTAGCGCGTAAAACGTGTGTCAATTCCAAACGCGTAAGGAAACATGCATGGGTGAATGAAGACACGTGTGAAGACTTATTTGTGGTGAAGACGCGTGGAGTAGTGGCATGGACTCAAAGTGATTATTGGGCTAGTAGTTTGGGCCAATAATATTGAATTTTTTTAATTGCAAGTCAGAGTTGTATTGATGAGAGTTGGGTTTTTTCGCCTCTTGTAAGATGTTGTTTGGGCCTTTCTAAGGAAAGAAACAATTGACAAAAAAATAGTGGATTGTCATTACAATATTTTATTCCTTATTTGATGTAGAGCACAATTATAGCACTTGTTAAAATCTTAATAACGCTCTATATGATAGACCCATAAACAAATAATAGTATGATTGATTGCGAATCGGTTATAAATCATTGTCAAACTCATGACATATCCAATAAATTGATAGCTTGATGCATTACAACAAAACTGTCCTAATGAAAAGAAAAGATAAAAACATATATGTTTGTACGGATTGATCATATCTATACTATTAAAAGAGAACTAGATATTTTTCAGCACCATGTGAAGAATATAGTAATAAAATATATTTTTATAAATGTCAAAATATTATTTTAATTTATTTTATAATTATATAATTTTTATTGTTCAACAAAATAATCAAAAGAATTTATACAATCCTTATGAGGTTTTGTAAGTTTTCTTTAAAATAATTTATAAATTTTATAAAAAAAATATTTTGATGTATGAAAAGTTGAAATCATGTAATTATAAACATTTGAAAATGATATAAATTAAGATATAGCAAAATTGAATTGTAACATATATATATGTTTAGTTATGTATATTAAACACTTTTAAAGTTGATTTTGGTCACATATGTTGTAGTATTGTATGTATTCTTAGGGTTAGATTTTGGAAGCTTAATTTTTTTTTTGAAAAAATAAATTTTGACTTATATGTGTTTGGTTTTGTTTATATTAAATAGTTCTAAAGTTGATTTAAGTTTTATGAAGTTTTGTTTCTAGTTAGTTAGTTATTTTGAGTTTGAGGTTTAGGTGACTTAAGCCTTCCAACAAATAATGTACTAGAAGACTTCCATTCCAACAAATATCCGTGGAAGTCTTTTGGGCGAATAGTAAATTTAGGATTTAGAAGATTTTAAGTAAGTCTTCCAAGAGGTATTATATTAGAAGAGTTATTTGAAAGTCTTCTTAATCGAAAATATCTAATATTATTAGAATTTTTGTCTCTTTATATAAAGAAACATTTACACATTTTCTCTATTCCTCTCAAATGGCTGCAAAAAAAAAAAATTAATATTCTTATTCTAAAACTCTCCAACCTCCCTCTGATATATTTGAACTTAAAAACTCCAAACTTTATATCAATTACTCATTTTTATCTCATGTTTTTTTTCACTGATTTATTTTGTTTTTGCAGGTTTTTTATTACATGGTTCTCACCTTCCACTCATTTAAAGGTATATCTATAAATCATATTTTTTCATTGGGTAACCTTTTGTTGTTTCAAAATTCTTAACTTTTGAAAACTCTTATTTTTGTTTTAAGTTTTTTACTTTATTTTTGAAGCTTTTCAATGTTTTGAAGTCAACTGAATGCTTTTGGATATGCATATTTTCAGATCTGACACGACTTGGAAGACATCCCAGAAGTTTTTTAGTGCATTAAGTCTTCTAGAAGACGTCCCGGAAGTCTTCTGATGGAGTTTTCTCCATATCTCCTCTTTCATAATAGATCTGAGCATTTTGGTAAGTCTTCATGGCAGAGTTTTGGTAAGTTTCTGGTTGCTAAAAGTTCTTACATTTTTCCCAAACTAAATCTCTCCAACCTCTCTCTAATATCTTTGCACCAAACTTTATATAAATTTCTCATATTTTATCTCATGTCTTTCAGATCTGAGACGACTTGAAAGACTTCTCGGAAGTCTTCTGACGGAGTCTTCTCTCATGTCAATTGGAGTCTAAGCTTGTTTTTTTGTAGATGAATGATCTATAATAATTTTGTTTATAGTCTTTTTGTGATTTGTAGGTGTGCTCTTTTAATTGTGAATTCTTTTGTAAATTTAAAGAGATATTAATAAAAACAAATTAGGTAAATATATTCATGTCTACAATATTATCTTGCCACAAGTACTTGACATTATTGAAGTTATTGATAAAAATTCAATAACAAAACACAATAACAAAACAAAATTAATCAAATTTACTACAACTTAGAGAGAAGACTTCTTAAGAAACCTTAGCTTAATTCACAAAATATCAATTATTAAATAAGTTTAAATATATAAAAATTTCACTGGAAGACTTCTGAAGACTTCTAGAAGACTTTTGGAAAGTCTTCAGGAAAACGGGAGACTTAAATTAAAGCGGAAAATTTAAAGCGAGAAATTGAAATATAAGCGAAAATTTAAAATTAAGTGGGAAGCTTAAATTTTAAGTGAAAATTGAAATTTTAAGTTTCATGAAAGTTAAAAAGTATATCTTATGATCTAAGAAGACACATTAAACCACATTACTTGATATTTTTGAAGTTACTTAACACTTTTAAAATTTAAAAAACATATCTTAAAGTTACTTAACAAGTTTACAAAAACAAATGTAGAAGACTTCCACAAAAGTCTTCTCAGATTAGCTAGAAACATTAATAATCATGAATATTGGTAAACTCATAATTAAAACCAATTAAGTTACAAATTTCACCCTGACACCCAAATATCAACTAATATACATGAATTAACAACAAATGTTAAAAAGTCTTTATAGTTTTAGATAAAATGAAAGTTTATTAAACATTGACGTAGATGACTTTCACAGAAGTATTCCAAAAGACTTATAGGAAGTCTTCCAAAAGACTTCTAGGAAGTCATCTATAAGGTCATTTTTACAACTGAAAATTTACAAAGGAAGACTTCCAAAGAAGTCTACTTTACAACATACTTCTTTGGAAGTCTTCCTTTGTAAATATTAGCTTAATTTTATTAAAAAAATCTCAAAGATACTAAGGAAGACGTCCAAGTAAATCGTCTAGGATAAACATGCTATTTTTGCATTTGACCAAATTGTGGCAGAAATTTGACTTTTCCTAAATGACTTACATGAAAGTCGTCTAGCTGAAAAATAAATTTTAAATATTTTTTTACTAAACGGCTTATATGTAAGTCGTCTCGGATTACTTTTGCAATTAGAAAATAAATTTAAATATTTAATTTTAACTAAACGATCCACATGTATATCTTCCAGCAGACGACTTACTTGGAAGTCGTATGTGATATCCAAGGTGACTTTCGTGTAAGTCGTCTCCCGGAAGACATACTTGTAGATCGTCTAGTTAAAATTAAATATTTAAGTTTTAATTTTCAATTGAAAAGGTGACATGAGACGACTTACATATAAGTCGTCTAGCAAAAATAAAATATTTAAATTTTAATTGAAAATTTGTAAGTCCTCTAGAAAAGTCAAATTTCTGACACAATTTGGGCAAATGAAAAACTAACCTATTTATCCTAGACGACTCACTTGGAAGTCTTCTCTAGTATTTTCAAGATTTTTTTAACAAAGAAAAACGTCTCTTAAAACACATATAAAAGTCAATTTTAAAACTAACATCAGCATTGACTACAAGACTTCCGTGTAAGTTTTCTATAGGCAAAAGACTTACACGGAAGTCTTATGAGCGAACAGATCTGGAATTTTTTTTTTATATTTTCAACTTGTGAGATAACTTAGATTAACTTCTCCTAGCATACATAACTTCACCACGAAACATATCCACTTGTTAATGACCAAGAATCATGAGTTTGAACCTTACAAATTTTAGAATCAAAATCTTGGATTTTTTTACATGAATATAGAAAGAAAGTGAAAGATATTTAGTTTTTGAGAATAAGAAATGAGATAAGAGGACTGAAAATCGATTTTTAGGTGCATTAAAAGTTTCAAATTGGTTGTTTATGGTGGTTGGTGTATTGATGGCAATGACAATATTGTAAATACTTGATGAAAATGAGGATGATAAAGTAAAATACTCAATTTAAAAAAAAATAATGGTATTTTCGTGAATAATCCGGACTTTTGGAATGAATTAGGGCAAATGAAAGTTCTAAAAAATTATGGGTTAGTTTTGTGTTTGACTTTGAGTTTTGAGTCATATTTGCATGAAGCCCAAATCTAAAACACTAATAAATTTCATTTTAAAAAATAAAATAAAATATTATTTAATTTTATATTTAAATATATTTATTTTTGTGATGATAGATGAGTTATTATCATATTTTAAAAAGTTTACCAAAAGTAGAAATCAACATTAAATATATGGCCATTTACAAATATGACTCAAAAATCATAATCAAACATAAAACTAACTCATGATTTTTTTTAGAATTTTTATTTGCCATATTCACCCCAAAATTTGGATTATTCACGAAAATGTCATACTTTTTTTTTCTTTTCAAAATGAGTATTTTACTCTATTACCCTCATCTTCATCAAGTATTTAATATATTGCCATTGACATCAATACACCAACCACCATGAACAAGCAATTTGAAGCTCTAAATGCATCCAAAAATTGATTTTCAATCCTCATATCTCATTTCTTATGCTTAAAAACTACATCTCTTTCACATGTAAACTTCTGTTGCTTTCTCATTGTTGAAAATCTGAAACATCAAATTGAGTGTATTCATCTCGTTCGTATTCTACTATCATATTATGGAGTTAGATACATGTTCTCATAATATTCCCAATCTTGATTTTATCCCAAAAAGTGCTGGATTTTTAACAATGACAAATCGAGTTTGCAAGACTCCGAAAGTACGCTCGACATCTTTTCGGACAGCTTCTTGACGTTGAGTAAATAAAACTGATTTCGGTCTTTGTGGAATTGGAATAGATTGGATAAAAGTTGTCCATTTCGGATAAATACCATCGGTGAGATAGTAAGTCAAATGATACTCTCTTCCATTGATCGAGAAATTCACTTGCGGAGCTTGACCATTTATTATGTCATCTAAAACAGGTGAGCGATCAAGAACATTGATATCATTTAATATTTCTGGAGGTCCCAAAAACGCATGCCATATACAAAGATCATATGAAGCAACCTCCTCTAAAACGATTGTGGGTTTTCCTAAACCACGAGAATATTGCCCTTTCAAAGCGGTGGGACAATTCTTCCACTCCTAATGCATACAATCGATGCTTCCTACCATCCCGGGAAATCCACGAAGCTCTCCAATATGAAGTAGCGTTGAAGATCATCTGGTGTTGGTCTTCTTAGGTACTCATCGCTGAACAAATTTATTATTGCTTCCACAAAATTTTCCACACATAACTGAGTAGTAGTTGCACCGAGCCTGAGGTATTTGTGGATCGTATCAAGCGCAGAACCATATGCCAACACACGAATAGCTGCTGTACACTTTTGAAGTGTAGAGAGACCAAACCTTCTGATACCATCTTTCTTTTGACGAAAGAATTCAACTTCATTGAAGATGCGATCAACAATACGCATGAACAATGACTTGTTCATTCTAAATCGTCGCCAGAACAGATTTTCAGAATATCACTGAAATAATCGTTCCATAAATGTATATGGCCTTCACGATTTCTTTCGATAAAAACTTTTTTTTCCTTGTCTTCCTTTCATCTTCTTGAATGATCAGATTCTCAAATGTTTGATTAAAATATTGATTAAAAGTTTCATCAAATACTCCACTCACGTGATACAAGAAGACAAGACCAGCAACAGCAACAAATCACTTCTTTCCCAACGTGTACTCTCACACCTGCATTAGAAACTTTGAACATTTTAGCATGAGAACAAGTTCAACTACATAAAGAATAACTAGATACATAACAAGAACATTTTAACAAACTTTCAACTACATTACACAAACAAAAACATAACAACAATATTTAAGCATTTAAATAAGTTAAACTACATAAACAAGTATATTTTAAACAAATTTTGAACTACACTTAGCCGACTAACTAGAAACAAGAAACAAGAACTACACTTAGCCGACTAACTAATTAAACAACAAGTCATTAATAAGCTTCTTGAGAGCTTCTTCATACTCAGCTAGAGGTTCTTTTTTGGTAATAAGATTGACAAGTAGACTCATCTTAGACAATCACTTACTAAATCACAAACAACCAACGAATATAAACAATGTTTTATCCAATTCAACAGAGCAAATATAAATGTTTATCCAATTTGATCAAATTTCATTTCAAGCAAGAATAAATATCAACAACAATCGCAACTTAAATCACAAACAACCAACGAATATAATCAATACTTTATCCAAGTAATTCAACAAAGCAAAGCTAAAGGTTTTATCCTATTCAAAAGATCAAAGAGAAAGTTTTTACATGTATGAACAATCGTGGGGGTTTTGTCTAAAGAACATGGATCATCAGGAATTGATCAAGCCATCTGAAGACACAAACACAGAAAAAAAACAAAATAAATCAGACGATTGAACTTTTTAAGATTCACGATGAGGGAGCACAATCTAAGACATGCATAATTGAAACATATAAACATATTAACTCATCTTTAGCTTTCGATTCGCCTGTGCAGGAACAGCCACCTTTTTCCTTTGTCTCCGAGAGCAACCGATGGAGAGGACGTTTTCCTTCGTCTCCGAGAGCAACTGATGGAGAGGACGCCGTTTTCCTTCGTCTCCGGGAGTCACCACGTGAAAGATCTCGTTGGTTACCTTGGTCGACGAGAAAAAACGATGAAGAGGACGCCGTTTTCCTTCGTCTCCGAGAGCCACTACGCGAAAGATCGCGTCGTTTTACTTGGTCGACGAGAGCAACCGATGGAGAGGACGCCGTTTACCTTCATCGACAAGAGCCATCAAGAGAGACGCTGTGCCATTGAGGAGAGACACTGAGAGGGAGTGAAATCGCCATTTCGCCGTAGGAAAGGAGAGAAACATCGAGAAAGAAAGAAACTGTCAAAATGAGATGGAAAAAACAAGGCACCGCTCTTCTCTCCAATTATTTTGTGACACATGGATCGTAAGAGCCGTGCCTTCGCGCCCTTAATTAGGAGATGCCTCTTCGGTAGTTTCATTTAAATTTAAACCTAATTAACCTAAGATCCTATGTTAAGAAACACCAATAAACATGCTCTAACACTCCTAAAACTCAAAATTCAACTTATAGGTGTCACCTATTTTTATTTTATACCGCCAAAAGGCCCATTATCTTTTTTTACCTTTTATCAGAAACATACTTATTTTTGTTTAGACTAAATATAAAAAAAACTATTTTATTTTCTACGGCCAAAAGGCCCATTATCTTTTTTTTTTACTTTTGATCAGAAACATGATTATTTTTGTTTAGACTGAACATAAAAAACTGTTATTTATTTTGTGGGCTTTCAAATCTAAATTGAACATTTTTTGTGTGTTTACATTAACAATTTAATAATTTAACAGTATTGACACTTTTATATATGATAGTTTTTAATTTAAATAAAAACATGATTAAAGACATCCACTTATGGATTTTGAGTTTTTAGAATCTAGTATCCAGTTAGTGTCACTGTATCTTTCTAAAATTGCTGGTTCTTTACATTATGAAGCCCAAAGTCTTTCGTGTAGTGCAAGTAATTATGTACTTTTGTTGTAGCTTTTCAGTGTGTATAACCTGAATTACTTGTATATCGATTATATATGTTTATTGTGTACGTTAGATTTATTCTAGTACAACTCGTTTCGATCACACATGCATACTTATTTTGTGAAAACGGTTCACCTTAATTATTTGTCAAGTGCATTTGGGGATTTAACGGAGTTTTACCATACTATTAGAGTAATTTTTAAATCTCTCTAATATTGTTTAAGCATAATGAGGTTAAGTTAAGATAATTCCGTTTGAATTTCTTGTGACTTTAACCCCGAGAATAGCGCCTTCTAATCCTATATATTTCATCTCAAATTTGCCTTTGAGAATATTCTTTTGTTTGATTGATGATATTTTTATTGCTTCTAATAATAAGCATATCATCTACATATAGACATAGCAAAATATACACATTTTTGGTATTTTGTAGTATATGCATTTATCACGTTCATTAATTTTGAAATCATTTGACATTATTACATTGTCAAATTTTTCGTGCCATTGTTTAGGAGCTTGTTTGAGTCCATAAAGTGACTTTATAATTCAGCATACTTTGTCTTTATGTCAAGGAATGACAAAACTATCATGTTGTTTCATATAAACTTCCTCTTATCAGTCACCATTTAGAAATACAGTTTTTACATCCATTTGATAGATTTCTAGGTCTCTTAAAGCTGTGATTGTTATCATCAACCTTATTGATGTTATTCTGGTTACCGAAGAATAAGTGTTAAAATAATCCAAGCATTCCTTTTGTCGGAATCTTTGAATTACAAGTCTCGCTTTGTTTTATCACAATGTGTTCCATCAAGATTTAATTTTTGTTTTAAGATCCATCTACTTCTTACTGCTTTGCAGCATGGTAGTAAATTTGTTATATACCATGTCTAATTTTTCATGATATAATCAAATTACTTTTGACGGCTTCTTTCCAAAAGGAAGTGTCCAGTGAAGACATAGCTTCTGCCAAAGTTTTTAGATCATTTAATTCTCTACTAAAAACACCATTAAAAATTTTTCATCAAAAGATTTTTCTTTTGAGATCTTTTGTTCTTTTTAGGTTCATCTTTTTTATTTTCTGAAATATCATTTATACATATTTCGACATTTGTCTCAATTTTTGAGACATTGTTATTGTCTCTTTCTTTTTGAATTCGTTTTAAATCTAGTTTTTCGTTACACGGGAAAAAAAATTCAAAAATAGATACTTTTGTAGATTTCATTACTGTATTTTTGTGAATATTTTCTATTTCAGATTTATATACCAGAAAGTAATAGACACCAACGTGCGGGTCACCCTCTAGTTTTGATTTATGTAATGTCATCAGGTATTAGCACTAACTTATCCCGAATATGAGAGAAAATTAGTCTATGACCGGAAATCTTTGTATTGAAAAATCATTAAATATAAGATAGATACAAATTTTAATATTTTGGAATTATTTAAATTTTTGCACAACATAACATACTAATCTATGAAACAAATTTATTTTGCTAAAACTATCCACAGTATAAAACAGAGGGAGTAATAATAATTTTGGCCCAACTTGCTTTTAAGCAGAATAATTTTAAGAATACTACACTATAATTTTTTCAATTTTTTATGTATACATATATTAATACATGTATATACCAGTGTCTAACAAATGTCCACAAAAACGTTAAGAGTATTCTCCCATATTTTAAACTCCTGATTTTTTAGATATTGATTTCCATATATGAGCCAAATTTCTTAGAGGAATAATTTTACACAACTTCTCAAATATTTTTTAAAAAGTGTATCTTAAGATTATAGAAAAATAATATTTTTAATTTATATAGATTAGTAGGGAAATCGGCCAATTCATTCATCAACAGAGGGCCGCGGTCCCGATCAGTACATATACACGAACCTTGTGCTAAAACATACATCAACACATAATATATTCAAATTTCATACACGAACCAAGATATTTAGGTTTATTCATACGTTAACCGTATTTCCGTTAGTCAAACAGTAACGGATGCTTAAATGGATTTGACGGATGCTTACGTGGCTTTTTATCTTTTAATTAATTAATAAAAAATAAAAAAAATTCTAGAATAAATTGCCAGGGGGAATTGAACTCAGGTTCGGATCATATATGACAATACGCACAACCACTGTGCCAAACCAGTTTGTTCGTTATGTTACCTATTGTGTTTCTATATATTGAATATGTTTGAGTCAGATATTTTTTCATCTATTTTGTCATCATCCAAACAAAACAAGAAAAATATAATATCCTACATCATCTAAATATGTTCATATTCATTGTTATGAGTTTTTAATTATATAGAATTAGTTCTACAAAATATATATAAGTAATTGTGTTTAGTTAACTTAATTATTGTTATTATGTTTTTTTAAAATGAAAATTTCAAAATAAAATATTTAAAAATCAAAAGGAATTATTTATATTTATATATCAAAATTTATCTAAATAATTATTTTTATTTGAATAATCTTTTAAAGTTATTTAACTAAATAATTAAAAAAAATCAAATTATATGTTTTCAAATTTGTTTATAATATTTTCAAACTTTTTTCAAATTTTATTTTTAATATTTTGTTTTTAAATTTTGAAAATACTTTTAGAGTTTTATAAATTTCTTTTTTAAATAACAATAATAAGTTAATTAAACGCAATTACTTAGAGTTTATATATTTTGTAGAACTAATTCTAGATAATTAAAAACTCATAACAATGAATATGAACATATTTAGATGATGTAGGATATTATATTTTTCTTGTTTTGTTTGGATGATGACAAAATAGATGAAAAAATATCTGACTCAAACATATTCAATATATAGAAACACAATAGGTAACATAACGAACAAACTGGTTTGGCACAGTGGTTGTGCGTATTGTCATATATGATCCGAACCTGAGTTCAATTCCCCCTGGCAATTTATTCTAGAATTTTTTTTATTTTTTATTAATTAATTAAAAGATAAAAAGCCACGTAAGCATTCGTTAAATCCACATAAGCATCCGTTACTGTTTGACTAACGGAAATACGGTCAACGTATAAATAAACCTAAATATCTTGGTTCGTGTATGAAATTTAAATATATTATGTGTTGATGTATGTTTTAGCACAAGGTTCGTGTATATGTACTGATCGGGACCGCGGCTCTCTGTTGATGAATGAATTGACCGATTTCCCTAGATTAGTAGTATACCTAACTGTGAACTATACAATAATCAGAAGAAATCAATAAATAATATTATTTTGGGATATGATTTATATACGGGGAATTAGTATATAAAACTATATATCATTTTCGTAAAATTTAATAAAAAATATAATGAAATTAAAAACTCAAAAATATGTTTAATCAATGAGTTTAAACTCGATCTGAAAATTGAACATGTATCTTTTGGTCAGTGGGTCTGTGGTTGACTGCGGGTCGATAGTTTAATTAATTTGATATATATGTGTATATATATATATTAAAATACAAAAAAATCATGTTTAAAAATGTTGTAAAGTTTCAAAATCTATTCTCTTTACTTTCTTCATTTCACATAAAAATATAAAAAGATAATTTAAACAATTTTTGTTACAAGTTGTAGTTACGACACATAATAAAAATATAATAAAATTAAAAAATTAAAATATATTAAAATATATAATCTAACGTGGAAATTAACTCTTATATTTTGAAAATAATAATTCAAATCAAATAGAATTACATATCGTTCACCATCAGTTTAGCCGGTTAGACTCGGGGCATCGGATTTTTAAATAATGGATATTTCTTAAAACCCAAACCGGATTACATATTTGATTATTGGGTTTACCAATTTGATTACGGGTCAAGGTTAGGTCTAAAAACGTTGAGTTAAATGCAAAAATGTTTTAAACAGACAAATTTCTTACAAATTAACAAAAATTTTGGGTCAAAATCTAGTTTGACATTTAAAATCTTGGGTTAAAATTTAGGTTGAAATCGGGAGTCAAAATCTAGTTTGAAAGCGCATGTCAGAATCTAGTTTTACATTTAAAATCTTGCAGCACTGGTGGTGCTTAAACCTCAAAAGAAAGGGGCACAATGTAAGTAGAAGGTTTTATTATCACGGATTAAGAACAAAAATATTGTAGAAACAACATTTCATTCTGATTCAAAACACATGACTCTAGCCGCCTCTTATTTTACTACACCATAGAAAACACAACAATGAGTCAAACCCGATATACCATTTTAAGGGGGCCAATTCAAATCCAGATATCAGAGGTGCAGTCTCCGCCGGGATATCTCATCTCATGAGCAAGCGCAGGACCATCAGGTTCTTCACCAAAGTCCACAAAGAAATCAGGGTTTATTGAGAGACCACCTTTCTCTGTATCAACATCAATCTGAATTATGTGTGATCCTTTATCCATGAGTTCCGGGTAAAACTGACGGTCCCACGCGCTGAAGAGCGAGTTTGTTGCATACAATCGTTTCCCGTCGAGGCTCAGCTGGATCATTTGGGGTCCTGCCCGTAGAGATTTCCCCTACAAACACCGACATATTAAACAACTAGTTTTAGAGAATAATAAAAAACCTAAAATGCTCCCAAACGAATGGTTCTTTTTGTGGGTAAAACAAACCTTGATCTGAGGAACATCAAACTGGTAAGTGCTACCATCTTCTCTCACAGCCTTAACAGGGCTGCCTTTTTGTAGTAATCCTCCCACCCATATTTGACCTGTTAAGACAGGATTCTTAGGGTCTTCGATGTTGTACTGACGAATGTCTCCATGAAGCCAGTTCACAAAGTAGAAAAACCGATCATCGAGGGAGATCAAGAAGTCGGTGATAAGCCCCGGCATTTCTGGAAGAATCCAGTTCTCTACTTTCAGTGGTTCAACTGATATAACCACCTACCCAAAAACAAAATCAGACTATAGGATTAATCATAGCTTTGAAAGAACAAAAACAAAAAGAGGTCAAGAAGATAATTCAGAAACTCCACTTGCCTCGTGGCTCCATGTGTCATCACTGTTCCTGAAAAATCTTATCATATTACTCGACAAGGCACTCCCAACATACCCTGTATCTTTAGACGGATCATGCAAGAATCTTATCTGCAACAACCACATAAAACATTACATTATATTCCTCGGTAACACAGATCATCACATTTTAAGTAACATATTAAAGAGTAATGTTACTACCTCAAGAGGTAAGAGACCAGTATTACCAAGGTCAATAATCTGTTTCATTTCACCTTCTGGCCATTTATAAATATGTAAATGACTTCCATACAAGCCATCAGCAACGTGCTGGAGATTGAAACCTTTGGAGAAAGCTTTAGGTGCACCCCAAGAAGTGCTGATCATCGTCTTGAACCGAGGTTGGTACCAGAAATCATACCCAAACTTTGGGCCATGCCCTGGTTTGTCCCACCTGCTTTTGACGTTAAAATCAGAGTCAAGAAGGAGAAACCCGTTCCCTTTGGCGTTTCCTTCTTTGTCACCAAGGCAAGACACCAACATATCGCCCGAGGCGAGGCAATGAGACGTGTGTGGAAATGCTAATCCTGTCTTCTCAGAAATCTCTTTAGGTTCTACAACCTTGTACAAGGACGGAGCCTTTGGGTCGGTCATTGTGTCGACTGCGTAGATGCGACCAGATCTTCATCAAAACAAGAAAAAAAAAATGTTAGCCCTCATGATCTAGAATAAGTAGAAGGTGGCTCAAACAAGGTTCTTACATTAAGCCTGGTACTACGAGGTAACGTCTACTAACAGAAGGATCACCATGGCAAGAGCTGCAAGAGTTCCAACCAGTGTGATGAAGCTCATCGCCTATGTAAGGCATTTTCAATCTGTGAATGACGCTTGAATATGTGGGCGAGTTTGGATCCACATCTACCGTCGCCAAGTAGTCTGGTTGCTCTCTTCCCGTTCCTTAATTAGAAACCCAATTCAAAACAAAAAGTATTTAAATACAGAGGAACCAAGGATTTTCCAACATTCTTGTTCAATTTAACCAACAATTATAAAGATGGTGAACAAAAAAAAACCCCAACAATTATAAAGATATTAGAATAGTATAATATTCATATTTCTAATATTAAAAATTGTACTTTGGAAAGTGAATTCTTAGAGTAATATATAATAATATTTATAAAAAACATGGATAAAGTTAATCATTGCCGAGGTTCTCTTAACGTTAGAAGTAAGATTCGGTCAGAAAATACTAACGAAAACGTCGAATAAAATGAAATGTGTACCGGAGTAGAGGGCGGTGACGTAGATGAGCTTTTCTGGTGGACCGGACATGGCGGCTAGAGGCGAGGCATAACCCGGACCGGACTTGCAACAAGCTTTGCCTACGCCGTTGCTCACCGCCGTCGCCAATACAGTCTCTGTCGCCATCTGTAACTATGTGGAAGTCGTGAAGCTAGAGGCGTCTCTGAGTAAAACGCAAATACAAGCACAAGTGTGAGATTTATAAATGGCTCTTTGTGAGTGAGTGAGTAAGCGCGACTGTGACTTGTGTCGTAGTTATCTTTTATGTCTATATATAGAGCATGTGACACCAACAACCTATATTCATAATTACTATACTTAGTAGTACTGTTATTATACTTTTGCTAACAGTGTTTAGTTATACAATCTTAAACATATTTCACTCTGGTTTTGTTCGGTGATAGAAACAACTTCATATTGCGAGCAATTACGTGAACTAAGATCTTGATGTTTATATCCAGGACAACTCCATTGTCTTCTTTACAGAATAAGAGTTTCATCTATTTAAGAAAAAAGAGTCTATTATCACTCCAACTTCAAGGAAAATATATTAACATGAAATATTTACTGTTACCGTTTTTATTTTCTTTCTGTATAACACCATCATTTTGTAAATTTATGTAAAGGCTATGATAAAGAACTTTTTCATATCAAAATGTTGATAGTCTAGTGGTAGTGTAAGAAAATCATTTTTTTTTCCAACTGTAAGAAAATCATTTTTTTCCAACTGTAAGAAAATCATTTATTTTTGTTATATGTTCAAACTTTCTTTACACAGGTTGTTATTCTTTCAATCAGTTTTTTAAAAGCTAGCTCTAATTCTGAATGGGACTATGGATTTTAGAACCGAAATTTTGGTTTGCTAAAAAAGAAAAAAAAAACTATTATTGTCAATTTATTGTATAAGTGCACGTTGTCACTATGTTCCTGAGTTGGTGAGTAAACTTTTGATAAATAATTACACGTTACTCAATTCTGTGAGTTGGTGCGTGAGTTAGTGCGATTACACAGTGACTCTTTTGTTGTTATCTAATAATATCTATCACGGATGTGAAGTGAAATCTGTTAAAGCACGTTTTATTCATGTTGGTGGGTGTGGCCGGTGGAGTTGTTACGGCTTGGCCGTTGATAATTAAGAAATGCATCATGTAAGCCTCCATAATCATTGGTGTTCACATGCATTACTTCATCTATAAATAGCATGCAATGGTGAAGCTTTAGGATCATCCCAAAATCACATAGAGTGAAGAAGAAGAGAGGAAGAACGTAAGAGAGAGAGTGAGTGGGAAGAAGAAAGAAAAAAAAAAAAAAATTTTCTTTTCATTTCGGGTATATTTCTTTTGTGTATTTGGGATCAGGTTGAGAGAGAATTATTTAGAGAGTTTGTTATTTTCTCCTTTTATAACGAGAGAATTATTATTGTTTTCTCCGTTATAATTGAGAGGTTGTAACTCCTATTATTTTCCTCGGAATAAATTCTTCTACCTTGTCCGTGGTTTTTCCCCTTTGGGGTTTTCCACGTTAAATCTGGTGTTCCATTTATTGCACTATTTCTCAAATTATTAGCTGCGACCCTGCTCTATCTGGTCCGATTTCTACAACAAGTGGTATCAGAGCATAGGTTCTGGAAGAAGCAATGGCGGCAAAATTTGAGATCGAAAAATTCAACGGCAGCAATTTTGCGCTGTGGAAGTTGAAGATGAAGGCTATTTTGAGGAAAGATAGCTGCTTAGCGGCCATTAGTGAAAGGCCGGCTACATACACGGATGATGATAAGTGGAACGAGATGGACGGGAATGCTATTGCAAATCTTCACCTTGCACTTGCAGATGGAGTGTTGTCAAGCATTGAGGAGAAGAAGACTGCAAAGGAGATATGGGATCACCTTGCAAAATTGTACGAGGCCAAGTCGCTGCACAACAAAATTTTCCTTAAGAGGAAGCTTTATACTCTACGGATGGCGGAATCTACTTCAGTGACGGAGCACATCAACACCTTGAATACTTTATTTTCTCAACTCACTTCGTTGAGCTATAAAGTAGAATCACAGGAGCGTGCTGAGCTTCTACTTCAAAGTCTACCAGATTCATATGATCAACTCATCATCAACTTAACAAATAATGTCTCCACCGACAGTCTAGTCTTTGACGATGTTGCAGCTGCGGTTCTGGAAGAAGAAAGTCGGCGCAAAAGTAAGGAAGACAGACGAGAAACTCCACAAGTGGAGGCATTGACGGTGATGAGAGGAAGATCAATGGAGCATGGCTCAAGTGGGAGTCACAAACATGGTAGATCAAAGTCAAGAAGTAAGAAGATTTATAAATGCTACCACTGTGGCAAGAAGGGTCACTTGAAGAAGGATTGTTGGGAATTAAAGAATTCCAACCCTCAAGGAAATGTTGCAAACACTTCAGATAATGGAATAGCCCTGTGTTGTGAAGCAGCAATTTCAAGCGAAAACAGGAGAAGGTTCGCTGATATATGGTTGTTCGACTCAGGAGCTACATATCACATGACCTCTAGAAGAGATTGGTTCCATCAATATGAACCTATCTGTGGAGGATCTGTGTACAGTTGCAATGATCATGAACTTAAGATTGTTGGCACTGGATCCATTCAACTGAAGATGTATGATGGTACAATTCGTACTATTCATGAGGTGCGACACGTGGAAGGCCTGAAAAAGAATTTATTATCTGTGGGGCAACTTGATGATTTTGGTTGCAAAGTTGAAGTCGAGAATGGAACTCTAAAAGTAATTAGAGGAGCAATTGTGCTTATGAAAGGAGAGAAGATAGCTGCGAAGTTATACATGTTAAAAGGAGAAACTCTGTCAGAATCAGAAGCATTTGTTGCTTCAAGTTGTTCCAGTGAGAAGGCTACAACGGTGTGGCATCAGAAACTTGGGCATATGTCGGAACAAGGCATGAAAATTCTTGCAGAGAAGAAGTTACTTCCGGGTCTCACAAAGGTATCATTATCCTTTTGTGAGCATTGTATTACAAGCAAGCAGCATCGGTTGAAGTTTAGCACATCGAGTTCTAGAAGTAAAACTGTTCTAGAATTGATTCACTCTGATGTGTGGCAAGCACCAGTTACATCACTAGGAGGAGCGAAGTACTTTGTGTCCTTCATCGATGACTACTCTAGGAGATGTTGGGTGTATCCTATCAAGAGTAAGGCGGATGTGTTTTCAGTCTTCAAAGTTTTCAAAGCACGGGTGGAACTTGAATCTGAAAAGAAGATCAAGTGTTTGAGGTCAGATAATGGAGGTGAATACACTAGTGATGCATTTATCAAATTCTGTAAAGCAAAGGGCATCAAAAGGCAGTTCACTACATCATACACTCCTCAACAAAATGGAGTGGCAGAGCGGATGAACATGACTCTGTTAGAAAGAACAAGAGCAATTTTGGGAGCTGCAAGCTTAGAGAAGAAGTTTTGGGCAGAAGCAGTCAACACCGCCTGTTATGTGATAAATCGGTCGCCATCAACTGCAATTGAGTTGAAGACATCGATGGAGATGTGGACAGGGAAGCCAGTAGATTATTCAGACCTCCATATATTTGGGAGCCCAGTGTACGTGATGTACAATACCCAGAAACTACAAAACTAGATCCAAAATCTAGAAGGTGCTTGTTCTTGGGATATGCTGATGGAGTGAAGGGGTATCGCCTGTGGGATCCCACTGCCCACAAGGTTATAATCAGCAGGGATGTTATCTTCACAGAAGATAAAAAGATCGAAGAAGAAAATAGCAGTTCAAAAGAAAGGTCAGAGATCGTAGCAGTACGGGTGGAAAAAGAGAATTCTTCTGAAGCAACACCAGAACACGAGGAAGAAGAACTTGCTGAGTCTAAAGAAGAACTTGGTAAAGGAAAGCGTGTAAGGACTACACCAGTCTGGCACAAAGATTATGATATGAGCTGCAATGTTGCATACTGTCTTTTAACTGAGGACGGGGAGCCATCAAATCTTCAGGAAGCAATGAGCAGTCCAGATGTATCTCAGTGGATGGAAGCAATGCAAGAAGAAATTGAAGCTCTACATAAGAATAAAACTTGGGAGCTTGTATCATTACCACCAAAAAGAAAAGCCATTGGAAACAAATGGGTATATAAGATCAAGCGAAATGGTGATGACCAAGTGGAGCGGTATCGTGCTAGATTAGTGGTTAAAGGATATGCTCAGAAAGAAGGCATCGACTTTAATGAAATCTTTTCACCTGTTGTTCGGCTCACAACAGTTCGGATACTGTTGGCAATGTGCGCTACGTTTGACTTACATCTTGAGCAGCTAGATGTGAAAACAGCGTTTCTTCATGGAGATCTTGAGGAAGAAATTTACATGCTCCAACCAGAAGGGTTTGAAGAAAAAGAAAAGGAGAACTTGGTTTGCAGGTTAAACAAATCTCTGTACGGTCTAAAACAGGCGCCAAGGTGTTGGTACAAGAGATTTGATTCCTTCATTATGAGCCTTGGATACAGCAGACTTTATGCAGACCCTTGTGCATATTTCAAGAGGTTTGATAAAAGAGAGTTCATTACTCTGTTGCTGTACGTAGACGACATGTTGATAGCAGGCCCCAACAATGATTGTATCAATGAATTGAAGGCACAGTTGGCTAGGGAATTCGAGATGAAGGACTTGGGACCAGCAAACAAGATTCTAGGGATGGAAATTCACCAAGACAGAAATAATAGGAAGATTTGGCTGTCACAGAAGAATTATTTGAAGAAAATCTTGCGGAGGTTCAACATGCAAGATTGTAAGCCAATCTCTACCCCACTTCCTATTAATTTCAAGTTATCCTCCGAGATGAGTCCTAGCAGTGAAGAAGGAAGGATGAAAATGTCTCGAGTACCGTATGCATCAGCAGTGGGGAGCTTAATGTTCGCAATGATTTGTACACGACCAGACATTGCACAAGCAGTGGGAGTAGTAAGTCGGTACATGGCGAATCCTGGCAAGGAGCATTGGAATGCCGTAAAGAGGATTTTACGGTACATTAAAGGAACCTCGGATGTTGCATTATGTTATGGAGGATCAGACTTTGTTGTTAGAGGCTATGTTGATTCAGATTATGCTGGCGATCTAGATAGAAGCAAATCCACAACCGGTTATGTGTTTGCACTCGCTAGCGGAGCTGTAAGTTGGGTTTCAAAACTACAGTCAATCGTGGCTACATCAACAACCAAAGCAGAGTATGTAGCAGCTACACAAGCTAGTAAAGAGGCAATGTGGTTGAAGATGGTAATGGAGGAACTCGAGCACAAACAAGAGAAAATTTCTCTTTTTTGTGACAGTCAGAGTGCCGTGCATCTTGCAAGGAATCCATTCTTTCATTCAAAAACCAAGCACATACGAGTCTAGTATCACTTCGTTCGTGAGAAAGTGGAAGAGGGCACTGTGGATATGCAGAAGATTCATACAAAGGAAAACGTAGCAGATTTTATGACAAAAGCAGTTAGTACTGACAAGTTTATTTGGTGTCGATCCTCTTGTGGCCTGATGGAAACGTAAGCAACATGAGATGACAAGGTAGAAAGAATGGTGTGAAGATCCGATTGATCGTCAATCAAATCTTCAAGTGGGAGATTGTTAAAGCACGTTTTATTCATGTTGGTCGGTGTGGCCGGTGGAGTTGTTACGGCTTGGCCGGTGATAATTAAGAAATGCATCACGTAAGCCTCCATAATCATTGGTGTTCACATGCATTACTTCATCTATAAATAGCATGCAATGGTGAAGCTTTAGGATCATCCCAAAATCACAGAGAGTGAAGAAGAAGAGAGGAAGAACGTAAGAGAGAGAGTGAGTGGGAAGAAGAAAGAAAAAAAAAAACTTTTTCTTTTCATTTCGGGTATATTTCCTTACGGGTATTTGGGATCAGGTTGAGAGAGAATTATTTAGAGAGTTTGTTATTTTCTCCTTTTATAACGAGAGAATTATTATTGTTTTCTCCGTTATAATTGAGAGGTTGTAACTCCTATTATTTTCCTCGGAATAAATTCTTCTACCTTGTCCGTGGTTTTTCCCCTTTTGGGTTTTCCACGTTAAATCGGGTGTTCCATTTATTGCACTATTTCTCAAATTATTAGCTGCGACCCTGCTCTATCCGGTCCTATTTCTACAACAAAATCTCCATCTTTGTCGTCTTTATTGATGGACACAACTCGATTTTCTGTGACATATCATTACTATACGCAATCCTCAAAAATCTCATCAAGTTGTCATAAAAAACAAATGTTACAACAAAGAACACAGGACCTTTACCAGAAGTCATTACAGGAGCATTTTCCTCCCTTGAAATGATGATATCTAGTAGCATCTCGAACTATAATCTCTCTTTCTGTAATCTCACTTATATGTTTCATAACAACATGACAATCTCCACAAACCCTTAGGTTTTTCACAATCCGTATGGGACTTCCCGGAACACCCTTAAGTAAAGCGTATGCAACAGCGGATCGCTCGCTATGCCAAGACAAAAGCTTTTCTTTCTCTTGCTCATCCATGTCGTGTAAGATCCAACTTGTATCAGGAACATAACCATGTCTTCTCCGCATATCTTCCTCTAACTTCTTAAGCAATCTAAAGATCTTTTCCTTTAGAGGATGCGACGTTTCTCCTGCGTAAAACACTTCTGTTTCTTTCCTAACCTCCACGCTACTGTACCCTGGATCTTTTCTAACTTCCATGTCTCCTAGCTTCCTCCTTGCCTCTGATACTTTCCCCCACAAAGAAGCACTTGCGTAGATGTTTGATAAAAGTATGTAAGTCGACGGATCTCTCGGTTTAAAGCAACTTAAGAGATGATTAGCGATTTTTACACCCATCTGACCTTTCCCCTGTCGCTTACAAGCGCTTAGCAAAGCAGCCCAAGTTGGTTCATCAGGAGGAAACGGCATTGTACGGATTATCTTCTCAGCTTCATCAATCAGTCCAGACCGACCAAGAAGATCCAATAAACATGTGTAATGCTGTAAGGACGGGCGGATTCCATAGTCCTTGCTCATTGATTGAAAAAGCTCACGTCCTTTAGCTACAAAACCGACATGGCTACACGCGTATATCAGCCCAACAAATGTGACCTCATTAGGCTTTACACCGTGTGAAACCATGTCATCATACAAGTCCAATGCCTTCCCAGCCTGTCCATGCTGAGCCATTCCAACTATAAGCGATGTCCACGAAACTACATCTCTATGACACATCCTACTGAAAATATCCTTTGCAGCTATAACATCACTGCATTTCGCGTACATGTCGATAAGTGCGTTACTAATAAACAGACAAGAATCAAATCCTAGAGATATAACCAAACCATGAACCTGCCTCCCTGCTATGGAAGCTGCCATGTTAGCACAAGCGCCGACTATACTCGAAAGAACCAAAGGATCCAAAATGTCAACACTTTCTCTCCTCATTTCAGTAAACACAGAGAAAGCTTCAAGCCCTTTACCACTCTGCACAAAACCAGAGATCAATGCAGTCCAAGAATACAAATTCTTGATTGGCATGTTCCTAAAAAGCTCCAAAGCTTCTTCCTTTCTTCCGCTTTTAGCGAATCCAGATACCAATGCGGTCCATGAGATGGTGCTTTTCACTCTTATAGAATCGAAAACCGCTTTAGCAGTATCAGGTAAATCACATTTGGCGTACATATCAACCAGTGAAGACTTCACAACATCATCATGAGAATACTCAGATACTATAAAATGGCAGTGAACTTGCTTCCCGTGCTTAATAGATCCTAAGTTCGCACAGGCCTTAACAAGGGCAGAGAACACGAAATCATCCGGGCGCAACCCGCCTCTAGAACAAAACACTGAGAGTGTCTTACCAGAGAGATTCGCTTGGTTAAGAGCTGTGAGAACAGAGGCCCAAGCGATGTGGTCTCTTTGAGGCATTTCGTCGAACATTTGGAGTGCATGAGAAGCTTCGCTGCATTTCCCATAGACGTTGACGAGGGTATTGGCCAAAGGAATGCATTGAGTGATCCCGAGCTTGAAGATTTGAGCATGGAGGGACTTGGCAGTGGTTAGGGTTCGGTTCCTCGCGCAGAGCTTGAGCTGATGAAGATACTGATGAATAAGCATTCAACAGTTGTTTTTGCTTTCTGGTTTCCAGAATTTATGATTTTATGTTTTTAAATCAAATTTCTAAATTTGACAAAAATGAGCGCTTATTTCTGATGGATCTTAATTAATTATAGAAATGATTTGAAAAAATATAAAATCAACGAGAAACTAAAATATTTGTATATTCTTATAGGGTATGATTTTATTTGTTAAATTAATACATCAACAAAAGGAAAAAGAAAACTAATCAAAATGTTGTTAATTGTTCAGTTAAAAAAATGTTGTTAATTGTAAAGTTCTTTTCTTTTTTGTTCTAAAGTTGATTACCCTTGTCTTTGTACTTAGGTATCACCTTGTCCCATCTAATTTTCACCATTTTTAAAATAAGATTTTGTTTATCTTTTGCCCTTAATAAGCTATAAAGTTTATAAGAAAGGATCAAATATATAAGTAAGAATTTGCTTGTCCACGATTAGGGGTGTCAAAATGGGTCATGACTCATGGGTTGACCCAATCCAAATTGACCCATTAACCCAAATGAACTGTTTATTTTTGATCCAATGGGTTAATGGTTTAACAGATTATTGGGTTAACAAGTTAATGGATTAACAGGTTAATGGGTTAACAAGTTAAATAGATATATTGGGTTGGGTCAACCATGACTCATTAACAATAAAAATTGACCATTTAATCATATTAAACATTGTATTCACTATCTTCATCAATAAATTTCTTTTTTGACCAAAAGACTATAAATTTGATCGACTAATCTTTGATTAATTATAACAAATTTAAAAATATTCATTATGTTAAGGATAATCATTATGGTTGATTTGTAGTTATCTCATTCTCTTGTAGTTATCTCTATGTTAGAGATAGAGCTTATCTACATGTATGCACTTGTATATATATGAGTCCTTATGAATGAGAATAAACACAGACTTTCCCACAACACGTTATCAGCACGAAAGCTTGTAGCTTTGGAGATCCGTTCGCGGTCTACTCTACAAATCTCAGGAGGTCCATTCAGATCACAAAAAAAAAAAAGGTAAAGATCTAAACCTAAACCTAAAAGATCTAGACATCCGTAAAGAAAAAAAAGAGAAAAAATATTTGCTTAATGAAAGATCCAATGAAAACAAACAAGTTCATGAGTGCATGAAAGTTTGTTTAGGATCCGAGAGCAATACTTGCTATTACTATAAGTCGTATATATAATCGATTATTCTAAGCCGTATATCGTTTGATTTTCTATCACAAAGTGCATCGTTTGATTATATACTTAAAGTGCCTGCGGTTTAAGCCGTATACACATGAATACAAGATAGAACTTTCAGATCTAAAGTGCATCTCGTTTTTTTAAAAAAAAAAAAAAAAAAGGTTCAACGCATAAGCATACGATTATAGCATACGATTTCAACGCATACGATTATAGCATACTATTTATGACATACGATTACAAAGCCCTTGCTGAGATCTTGAATTCGTTTAAATCTTGTTTAAAGCTTGAACTCGTTTTTAGATCAAGTTTTTCTGTGTCGATTTTCAATGGAGTTTGGAGAAGATAACAATAATAAACCTTAACCGATTTAAACCAAAATCGATTTTGTTTTCACACCACACGGTTTTTCCAATCCGATTTAATATCCATTCGGTTTAAGAAAACCATCCGATTTTAATTCAATTTTGTTAATCATTCGGTTTTGTTCGGTTTACAAAACATTTATCCAATCCGATTTTAATCAATCCGGTTTTCGATTTGAATCCGGTTTATCTAACTCAATTTCAATTCGATTTCAAACCGGTTTATCGATTTAATAAAAAAAATAATAATAATAAAATAAATAAAAATAAATAAAAATATATATATATTATATATATTTTAAATACGAATAGAAATTTTTTTTCAAAACATATACGGTATATATATATAAATATTTATTAAAAAAAATTATCAATTATATATTCGAATAATAAAATTATATTAAAAAATAATAATAATAATAAAAAATAATAAAAAAATAATAATAATATTAATAATATATATAACAAACCTATATATAACAATGTATAATTAAAAAAAAAAAATTATAAAACTAATCGTACAAATCTATTAAATTTTTCAGATGTCGAAATTGAGCAACTTAGATTACGTTGCCTTGAATGTCTCTGGAGACAACTACTTGCAATGGGCACTTGACACCAGAATCATGTTAAGGTCAAAAGGCCTCGGTGACACGATCACTGAAGGGAATAAATCCAGTGAAAAGGATAGATACAGTGCGATTTTTATAATTCGCCATCATCTCAATGAGGGTCTCAAAAACCAATATCTCACTATGGAAAATCCACTAGAACTTTGGACCGCTTTACAGCGGCGTTATGATCACCAGAAAACGGTGCTGTTACCAAAGGCAACATTTGAGTGGAAAAACCTGAGGTTCCAAGACTATAAGTCTGTGGATGAATACAACTCAGTGTTGTTTAAAATAGTTTCCATGATGAAACTTTGTGGTGAAGAAGTAACTGAAAAAGAGTTACTTGATAAAACATTCTCTACATTCCATACAAGCAATGTAGTATTGCAGCAGCAATACAGAGAAAGAGGATTCACCACTTACAGTGAGTTGATCTCATGCCTACTACTGGCTGAGGCAAATAATGAATTACTATTTAAAAACAGCGAGATGAGACCCCCTGGTACAGCTCCGTTACCGGAATCGACCAAACCGGCCTCTGAAAAAAGAGAAAGTAACCTTGTCCAACACAATGACCACCACGGTCCTAACCGAGGTAGGAGTCATGGACGAGGTCGTGGGACCACATCAAGACGTGGTCGTGGCCGAGGCTCCCGAGACTCACCCGGTTTCAGCCGTGGTAGAGGTAGGGGCCGTAGTGTGTAATTCAAACCCAAACATAAATCTAATTTATGTAACAGATGTGGGATGGGTAATCATTGGGAAAAGAACTGCCGAACTCCAAAGCACTTATGTGAGCTTTACATAGAAAGCATGAAAAAGAATCCAGAAGCCCATATGATTCATGAGGCTGAATATGATGGAGATGATTTAGAAGACCTGAATTATGCCCAAGATGATAAAAGAGATGATCAAAACAGAGAGGATCCAATGGATTACGAGACTTCAGACATTTTAAAATAGATGGTTTTATGATTTTTTTTAATTATTGTTGTCGTTTCTTTTTAATTTCCTTGTCATTTTATTTTAAAGAGCTTTATTTTGGATTTTATATTATGAAATAAATCAGTTTTTTTATTTTATTTATTCATTATTATTTAAATTTTCGAAAAAAAATAATAAAAATTTCGAATTAAAAAAAAAAAAAAAAAAATATAATAATAATAATAAATAAAAATAAATAAATATTAATATATATTTACGAAAAATATACATATATATATATATAAAACCGAAAAAATTCAAATATATATATATATATATATATATATATAATAAAAGAAACAATTATTATATATATCAAAAACAAAATAAAATTCATCTATCTAACTATGACCTTTATTTTTATAAAGATGAAAGATAGCATGGACATTTTCGTGGTGGACAGTGGCACTAGCCATACAATTCTAAGAGACAAAAGATATTTCATAAACCTTACATATAAGGTAGCTAGTGTTTCTACTATAGCAGGCATGGCAGCCAGTATTGTTGAAGGAAATGGCCAAGCCTCAATCTTATTGCCTAAAGGGACTCATCTTGAAATAAAAGATGCACTTTATTCCCCTAGTTCCAAAAGAAGCTTGTTGAGTTTCAAAGACATAAGATTAAATGGTTTCCATATTGAAACAATGGGTGAAGGAAATAAAGAATTCCTTCAGATTTATGAAATCACCCAAGGCAATAAAAGAGTCTTAGAGACTATACCTGCATATGGAACTGGTCTTTACTATGCCAAGACCAGTTTAGTAGAGGCAAATTTCGTGATGAATAAAGAAATCACAGATCAATACACCATTTGGCATAACCGGCTAGGCCATCCCGGTGTTAACATGATGCGAAAACTCATAGAATATTCAAATGGGCACAATTTGAAAACAAAGCGAGTTATCCCAAAAGATCTCACATGTGAAGCATGTTCACAAGGGAAACTCATAACTAGGCCATCACCAGCAAAAGTGAACAAGGAAACATTGAATTTTCTGGAAAGGATACAAGTTGACATATGTGGACCTATACACCCACCATGTGGGACATTTAGATATTTTATGGTCCTCATTGACGCATCTACAAGATGGTCACATGTTTGTCTCTTATCCACCCGAAATTTAGCACTTGCGAGGTTGCTAGCTCAGATCATACGTCTTAGAGCACACTTTCCAGATTTTCCTTTAAAGACTATACGTCTAGACAATGCTAGTGAATTCACGTCCCAAGCTTTTAATGACTATTGTATGTCAATTGGGGTTAGTGTGGAACATTCAGTACCCCATGTACACACACAGAATGGTCTGGCCGAATCCTTCATCAAGAGGATCCAGATTATTGCTAGACCATTGCTTATGGGATCAAAACTCCCAGTATCAGCTTGGGGACATGCAGTTTTACATGCAGCTGAGTTAATTCGCATCAGGCCATCTAGTGAGCATAGATACTCGCCATCCCAGTTATTAACGGGTCATGAGCCAGATATATCCCATCTTAAAACGTTTGGATGTGCCGTCCAAGTACCAATAGCACCACCACAGAGAACTAAGATGGGACCTCAGAGGAGGATGGGAGTATATGTTGGATACGATTCCCCCAGTATTATAAAATACCTTGAGCCAACAACGGGTGATTTGTTTAAGGCCAGGTTTGCGGATTGTCATTTTAATGAATCCCAGTATCCAGCATTAGGGGGAGATAATGGTAAGCTGGAACAAGATATAAAATGGAATCAAACATCCTTAACATGGCAAGATCCTCGAAATAGAGATTGTGACCTAGAGGTCCAAAAGATTATACATTTACAAAAGCTAGCTAATCAATTGCCAGATTCCTTCGCTGACCCAAATAGAGTGACGAAGTCATATATACCAGCTGCCAATGCACCTATAAGATTAGATGTCCACGAGAGACACAATCAAGTTGCTACTGAGTCTAGACCACAAATGAAACGTGGTAGACCAATTGGTTCCAAAGATAAGAACCCTCGGAAATCAAAGAAAGGTGCTGATGTATCCGAGGGCATTAAGGAAACCCTAGACATGGAAAAGGAGTCCCCTGCGCCTACAGTAGAGACTTGGGACGCCAAGACTCTAGGCACAGAGGTTCCTAACAATGATGAGATCTCAATAAATTATGCCATGTCTGGAAATCTATGGAACAGAAAAGATGTCGACATCACAGATATATATGCATACAAAGTAGCACTTGAAATAATGGAAAACGAGGATTATGAACCCACGTCCATAGAAGAATGCATGCTACGACCAGATTGGTTGAAATGGAAAGAAGCCATAAACGTGGAGTTAGAATCATTGAGAAAAAGAGGTGTATTTGGACTGATCATCCGAACACCCCACGATATAAAACCAGTGGGATACAAATGGGTCTTTGTGAGGAAAAGAAATGAAAAAGGTGAAGTTGTGAGATATAAAGCACGGCTTGTTGCACAAGGATTCTCACAGAGACCAGGAATAGATTATGAGGAGACATACTCCCCTGTGGTGGATGCTACGACCTTTAGATTTTTGATAAGTCTGGCTGTAAGAGAAGGTCTAGATTTACGGTTAATGGATGTTGTAACCGCATATTTATATGGCCCACTGGACAATGAGATATACATGAAAATCCCAGATGGTATCGAATTGAAAAAGAAAGAAAGTTCTCGAGAACAACATTGCATAAGATTGAACAAAGCTCTTTATGGATTGAAACAGAGTGGTCGAATGTGGTACAATAGATTGAGTGAGTACCTCGTCCAAGAAGGGTACAAAAACGACCAACTATCCCCATGTTTATTCATAAAGAAGTTCAATAACAAGGGCTTTGTAATCATTGCAGTCTATGTAGATGATTTGAATATCCTAGGAACCTCTGGAGAGATTTCCCAAACAGTTGAATATCTCAAGAAAGAATTCGAGATGAAAGATCTTGGAAAGACTAAGTTCTGTTTGGGCATACAACTTGAGTATATGAAAGATGGAATCCTTGTGCATCAAATGGCATATACAGAAAAGATACTCAAGAAGTTTAACATGGACAAATCTCACCCATTGACTAGCCCCATGGTTGTGAGAAGTTTAGAACCTGATGCTGATCAGTTCGGTCCAAAGAAGGACAATGAAGAAGTCCTTGGTCCCGAAATGCCATATCTTAGTGCCATAGGAGCCCTGATGTACTTGGCATGCCACACACGGCCAGACATCAGCTTTGCCGTGAACTTACTGTCTAGATACAGCTCCTGTCCGACCCAAAGGCACTGGAAAGGGATAAAACACATATTTCGTTACCTGCAAGGAACGAAAGACTTGGGTTTATATTACACTAACCAGTCTAAGGATGGTTTAGTTTGCTATGCTGATGCAGGATATCTATCAGATCCACATTGTGGTAAATCCCAGACCGGATACGTGTACACACATGGTGGTACAGCAATATCCTGGCGCTCCATGAAGCAAACTATGGTAGCTACATCATCGAATCATGCAGAGTTACTAGCGATACATGAGGCTAGCCGTGAGAGTATATGGTTAAGGGCTATGACCAATCATGTTCGAGTTGCATGTGGGATGACTGATAGAAAAGATCCACCATTGGTGATGTATGAGGATAATACAGCCTGCATTGTTCAGCTCAAGGATGGATACATCAAAGGAGATAGGACGAAGCATATTCTGCCCAAGTTCTTCTTCACCCACGAGCTTCAGAAGGCTGGCGAAATTGAAGTAGTCCAGGTGGCATCAAGCGACAATTCAGCTGATCTCTTCACCAAGTCATTGCCTACCACTACGTTCAAGAAGATCGTGCACCAGATTGGGATGCGTCGACTGAAGGACCTTCAGTGATGCATTCATCAGGGGGAGTTACATGTGTTGTACTCTTTTTCCTGTCCTGGCTTCCCTTTTTACCACATTGGGTTTTGGGTTTACCAGGAGAGGTTTTAATGAGGCAACATCCAAAGCATGTAACAATCTCTGAGCCAGATGAATCAACCAAGGGGGAGTGTTAAGGATAATCATTATGGTTGATTTGTAGTTATCTCATTCTCTTGTAGTTATCTCTATGTTAGAGATAGAGCTTATCTACATGTATGCACTTGTATATATATGAGTCCTTATGAATGAGAATAAACACAGACTTTCCCACAACACATAAGTATTAATTAATAACAATATACACATATTTTGATGGAAAAAATATAGATATACAAATTTTAGTTTCATACTTAGAATTTGAAGACAAAAATAATTTTTATTTATATGACTATATTTTGAACTTTTTAAAAATCTGTAAATCTAATCTATTACCCTTATATTACCAATGGCACATTACTTAAAATGCCACTACTTTTTCAAACAAACTTTTACCCTTCATCAAGGGTCCTATGGTAAATTACAACATGGACTAACTATTATTGTATATACGAATTTTCTTTATTTGTAACCGTTAAAGAACATGGGATAACTTGCTTCAAAAATCAACCAACTTTACAAAAACGTCTGGTGCTAATTTGGGCCAGAGTTAATGGGTTTAGAATGTGTTTAATATGTATATTATGTATATGATTTTGGTGTGGGTGGGCTTAGAATATGTTCAATTGGCTTACCTTTGCTTTTTCCATTTTGAAAATGAATCGATTAGTAAAAAATTAATCGATTACGCATGGCAACATATCGATCACCAAGGACAAATCAAAAGCATTGACTTTTTTTCTTCTTTTATTTACATCTTCGATTGTCAATAAAACGACAGTTGTAACTAATTTTATTTAAAATAATATAATTTTGACTTTATAATATAAAAGTGTACTAAAAATAGAGAAATTGACAAAAATACTATATTTCTACTACCACTTTTCATATGTATCTTAATTAATTTTACCCTTATCTTTTAAAAAAAATACACTTATAGCTTTAGGTTAATTAATTTAATACTTAGGTTTAGAGTTAGAGAGTTTGGTAAAGTTTTAGAATATGCAATTTAGGATTCTAATTAATCTAAAAAAATTTTGCCTATTAAAAAAAAATATTTATGAAAATGTCTTTTTAATAAAGAATTAACTTAAAATTGATGTTGGGTTGATGGGTCAACCATTAACCCATCTGACCCATGTAATTTAATGGGTCATGGGTCAACTCAACCCATTTAATAATTGGGTTGGGTTGACCCATGACCCATTAACAATCAATCCATTTGGGTTATGGGTTGGGTTGACCCATTTGACCCATTTTGACATCCCTATCCACGATCTAGGCCGATCCCATTTGAATTAGCCATCTGAATTCTGATGTCATGAGAAGTTGTTCAAACAGAGTAAATATAAGATCAAATACTTGCATTTTACATGAAGTTAATAATACTCCTACTGTTTTAAATAAATAAAAGTTTAAAATAACAAAAAAAAAAACATTTCAGAAAGATACATATTTGATATTCTTATGGATTAGTTAATTTATGGATTAGTTAATTTTAGTAAACTGTAAAAAAATTAAAAATTAAAAATAATCAAAAAATAATAGATTTATAATCAAAGTTTGTTATGTTTTTTGTCTATGTAAAACATAAAAGTGCTCTTTTTTAGAAACAAAGGTGATTGTTTTTTACCAATTTTTAAGTTTTTAGTAGACCACATGCTTTTTTATTTTTATTTTTTTTCCTAAGTTTGGATGTTTCAAAGTCTTCTTTCTGCTTCCTCTCTGGTTTGGACAATATTAGACTATAATTATCGGTCGATCTTAAGTGGGTTCTTAAGTCCAAGATACAGTAAAAAAATGAGAAAGAAAAAGTGGGTAAGAGCTGGGTTCCCCGAAACCTTAAGGAAGAGGCACCTCTTCGATCGTCTCTTCGTCTCTTTCTCTCCCTTTCCCGACCGCTCTCTCTCTTCTTCTCAGACGAAATCCACCAAAAATCAGCGTCGACAGAGAGATCTCTTCTTTTTCATCGCCTTTGTGGTCGTGTTTGTGCAGCCACGAAGCACAACTCCCATCAAACGACATCGTCGAAGGTATTTTCTTCCTCAATCGTCTTCTGTTCTTCTTCTATCGTCTTCTTCCTCTTCTGAAACCCTAATAAGAACTGATTTGATGATTTATTTCTCCTCAGGTGAGCCATATCGGTCAGAAAGAAATAGAGATAAGAGCTATTCTGTTTAGGTGTATCTCAGAGTTGAAGAACATAAGGTAAATTGTGGTTTTATCATCGTTTTTAAGACATGCATGTGTGTTGACTTGGTTAGATTCAGGGTAGAACACAATGATGCTGTTTTGTGCGTTTATCATGTTCTTCAGTGTGAAGAAAATGATGCTTTGTTGTGCCTCTTTCAGGTTGAAGTAGATTCATCATACATAAGAAGATTCTGATAAGCTTTTGGTGTTTTTGAATTCATATAAGTTGAATCTGGTTATTGCTTTAGTGTTAAATTTAATGTGTGTAGCAATGATTCTTTGTCGTTCCTCTTTGTAGGTTGTGAAGCATGTTCTTCTGAATCACGGAGGGAGCCACATGAAGATTTATTCGACACAAACAACATTTGGTAAGCTTTTGGTGTTTTTTTAATGATATAGATGTTGTTTGAAGTTTGTGACAGTAGATAGACATAGAAATATACTTGAATTAGATAGATTTGAATTAGATAGGCTGATTTATTGAAAGTGGTTTGAAATATAAATCTTGAAAAGTCCTTTATATTAATGTAAATCATTCAAGGTATGTCCTTTGTTAAATAGAACAATTAAAACAAAATTAAACCACTGCTAAATGTCCATTGTTAAAACTTAACTAAATCGTTTATGGTATGTCTACAACAAACAACTACTTTCTAAAACAATTTAAAGCAATTAAAAGCAACATTAAAACTTCATCTATTTTCTTCTATTAAAGCCTCCATAATCGTATGGATCTTCATCAAATCTTCTCTGCTTCTTCTCTGTATGGATCCTGATCAAAGTCAGTCTTCTAGCTTTTTACACTTACTAAATAGTCAAATACCTAACAATGAAAACCGGACTCAGTTTCTAAGTTTTTCCCTGAGTCCAGACCTTGGAGGATCTGCTTCTTGTGCACAAAGTGGTGAGGACCGTAAGCAAATGATTAAGTGGTCAATATCTGAAGACCTGGTCCTCATCACTGCATGATTAAACACCTCCAAAGATCCACTAGTTGGGAATGAGCAAAGGGAATGAACCTTTTGGAAGAGGATTGCCTCTTATTATAATGCAAATCCCAAGGTGGTTGGTTTGGCTAAGAGAGAGCAAAGCCACTGTAAGCAAAGGTGGAGGAAGATAAATGAAGGTGTCTGCAAGTTTGTGGGGTCATATGACGCTGCAACAAAACAGAGGACCAGTGGACAAAGTGAAGTTGATCTTTTGAAGGTTGTACCATGAAATATTCTTCAATGATTACAAGGTGAAGTTCTCGTTGGATCATGCATGGAGGGAGCTTAGGAATGATCAGAAATGGTGTGGGACTTATGGAAGTAGTCAACAAAGCTCTGGTTCAAAAAGAAACAGGGTGGGGAAAGAACAATCTTTTCAGTCCTCATCATCGATGCTCAATGTCAATGGAGAGGATGAATCAATGGCTAGGCCTATTGTTAAGGCAGCAAAGGCGAATGCTAAAAAGTTAGTGGGAGAAGAAGGGAAGAATCTGCAACATTTTCACCAAATGTGGGAGATTAAGACGAAGGACTTACCTATGAAGGATAAGCTTAGCAAGACCAAACTGCTTGACAGTTTGCTTTCCAAAACAGAGCCACGTAGTGAATTAAAAGTGGCGCTTAAGAACAAACTAATTACTGAAATGTTGTTAATGTAATCTTTGTCATCAATCTTGCTTTTAAATATAAGTTGATGTGTAATATAAGTATTCTTTGTGATCAATGTTATCAGTCTTTGTGATCAATGTTCTAATACGTTTCTGTTTCTTTTTTTTTTGCTTTTCATGAGAAAAAGTGACACACATCCAGAAATACAAGCAAGAAAACCGATTGTATGTGGCCTCTCAGCAGGAGGAATCATACCACCTCTCCCACCACAAACAGAAGTAGAAGTGGTGGAGATATCAGATGAAGAAGAAGAATATATGGTTGAGTTATCAAGCGGGGTATACAAGAGAAATATGGGCTACTTAATTAGGGTGGAGGAATCAGAAAACAACATTTCATCTGAGTTCAAAAGGATGCTGAAAAGGATGCATGAGGAAGAGAAGAAGCTGAGAGAGGAGCAGGTTAAGGTATGGAACTCAGGAAAGAAGCTAGAAGAAAGACAATCCTCTAAGGGTGGTGGTAACAAGATGAAGAGGAGAAGCTGAGAGAGGTCACGAGAGTCTTGTTGGTTTGTATGGTTGTGTCTTGTTGCTTTCTCTAGTTTGGTTTTTGTGTTTAAAGTCTTGCAGGTTTGTAGACTCTTGTATGTTAGTTCACATACAAGCTATGTAGAGTCTTGTTTTTTGGTGTATTATTGGTCACAGACAAGACTTGTATGTTTGTGTATTATTGGTACTCTTCTTCTATAAATTGTAGACTAATTCTCATTCAACAAACACACAACTCTTCTTCTCTCATTCAACAAACACACAACTCTTCTTCTCTCATTCATGAAGCAAAACCCTTGTTCTCTCTTTCTTCTCTCATTCAAAAAACAAAACTCTTGTTCTCTTCTTTCGATATGGCATCTTCTTCCCAAAATCCTTTTGAGGGATTTGATGAAAATTTTGATGAAACATTTGATCAATATTTTGATCAACATTTTGATCAAACTTTCGAGAATTTAACCATTAATTATGGTAATCAAGAAAAAAAAAAGAAAAAAAGGAAAAAACGAGTTTACATTGAAAAAAATCGTGAAGAAGGCGACCAACGTTTATGGAATAATTATTTCAGTTAAACTCCAACTTACCCTGATAATCTATTCCGACGACGTTTTAGGATGAACAAACCGTTGTTCATGCATATTGTTGATCGATTTTCCAATGAAGTTAAATTATTTCGACAAAAGAAAGATTGTCTCGGAAGGGTGAATCTCTCTCGTCTTCGAAATTACACATACTAGTTTATATATAATATGTGCTTGATTTTCGAATTATTTCTCAATTGATTTCCACAATAATAAATATGGCGTAATTAGATAATTGATGTTGGCTTCTGGTTAGAATAAAATAAATTGATTGTTTAAATATCTGAATGTGACATAATCTAGATGAAATCCAATCATACATTCTTTTGAAAATATCAATGGAGAGGACTATGAGTAACTGACTAGGTAGCTCAAGAACTATTTGATGTGGTTATTTGCTTACAGCTTCCTTTTGAAATTTATTGGTTTTATTTTTCTTTTGCATTTTGAATTGGGTTTTATCGAATGAATAAGTTAGTGTTCTATTTACCACTGTTGATTTCCTTCTATTTGAATTTATAAATCTTAAATTTCAGGTTTAGGAATTTTATATGTAACACTATATCGTTATAAAACCTTTGCTCAAAAAAAGAAAAAAAATATACTAAAACCTCTTCAAAAATATATAAATTGTATATTTTATAGGTACTGAAAAGTACTAACAAAAAGTCGGATTTAAATTATGATATTCTAGATAGATGGTAACAAATGCATATTCATATATGATTGGGTTACAATAATTTAACATTAACTTTCAAGCTCAAATATAATTAAAATAATTATGTACAACTAAAAAGTCAGCAATATTTAACCCATAGGTATAAGAAAAAATACAATATGAACAAATTGTAATATTTACTATGCTAGGTTATTTATAAAAACAATTAAAAGTATATTTTCAAGCTGGAAAATTTTAAATCAAAATCTAATTTACTCTTAAATGTAAGAGAAGCATGTAGAATAAGTGGGGTTACACAAAATTCTTTTTATCAGAAAAGGCTATTCCATCTCTTTCGCCGTTTTGTTATCATATACTTTGAACTAGGCATGGGCATTTCAGGTATCGATTTAGTTAAGTTATTTTGGGTATCGAGTAGTTTGGGTATGGGGCTAGATTAGTTCGGGTAAGGGGTAGATGATCCATTTACTACTTGGATTACTATTGGTTTGGTTCGGTTCGGTATGGATAGTATAACTAGAATCGGAAAATATTGGGAAAATTTGGTTCTCATTTGCTTCTGGTTTGGTTAGTTGGGTAGTTCGGGTTAATATCAGATATTTTCGGTAAAATACTGAATAAATAAATAATTTGGATAAAAATCTTTGATATTTTCGTATGCTATCGGATAGTTCGAATACTTTATAATAATTTAATTTTCTTCAACTATTTTTAGATATTTTTAATAGATTTTTAAATAATAAATATATATTTAGGTATACTATATATATATAAGTAATATATTTTATATATTCGGGTAGCCGTTCGATTTTCGGTTTGGTTCCGGTTAGGTTGTTTCGGATATAGAAATACATGAACAATTTGGGTATTTGAGGGTTTTGGTTCGGTTTCGGGTTCGGATATTTCGGTTCGGTTTTTTGCCCCTGAACCATTTCCCTTTTGATGAAGTGTGATCAAATGTTTGACCCAAAAAGACTGATGAACAATGTAGTCTTCAGTTTTGGTTAAAAAAATATCATTGATTAGTTATTCAATTTTTCTCTCAACATTCAGAAACAAGAAGCATAAAATGCATAGTGAAAAACAATATTGAGTAAGAAAATTCTCATCTTCAATCTCTTTCAGTTGTTTTTTCCTCACAGAGTAACGCTCGGAAACTTGCAGCGATCATTTCCTGTAAAAAAGCTTTTATTATTTACAATATATTCCACAATCCTTACTCTGCCACATAAACCGTGCGTGACATTACGAAGAGTTATTCTTGGATTATCCAATTTAGGAAGAAAGCACAAATGACTCACCAGGGTTAGTCGTAGTCTCATGAGCCAGTCCATTGAAATAACATCCAACGTTTTGGGTACGGAACTGAGCCCAGTACGAGCTAACCGCATAGCTTGCGTGCCAATAAATAGAGACCGGCTCGTAACATTCTTTCCCAGGAGCCAAAGCCGCACACGTTGTGTTGCTTCGGCCACAAGCCATCCTCAACGCTTCCTCAAGCTCAGCATGGTTGGCTCCTTCCACCGGTACGCACCATACTTGACCCTTGTAAGGAACATTGTTCGTCGGTTTAGGCAAAGGGTTAAACCCGGTTAAGGGTTTTTGACCGGTGAAATCAATGTCGTAGATTGGTGTACCATCAGGATGCAAGATTCCCCAATGCCTCTGTGTTCCTGAACCGGATTTTTGGTTTTCGTTAAACAATGAGAAAACAAATGTTGGTATAGGTAAACCGGGTCTAGCTGGTGTACCGATTGATGGAATTTCGGTCATCTTCTTTATCAAATTCCGGTTATATGTTGCTGCATTGAGTATGTTGGCTCCGGTTTCATCGATGTCGCCGGAATTAGGCCACCCGGTTTCGGAGATCGCAATGCGGATGTGTGGGTAACCGAGTTTAGTCATGGCGAAGATAACCGAATCCAACATTTGGTCTACGAGATTATGGTAAACCAAACCGGTATGAGGATCGGTATAAGTTGAATTCCCTTGGAACAGAGCAAAGTCCAAAGTGGTATTCATAGGGTTTCTCAACCAACGGTAGTAAGGTTGAAGATTGATGAAGAAGTAAGAGTTTGTTCCGTTGAGAAACTTCAGCAACGGCAACATCAACGGTCCGGCGATATCTTCCCGGAACGTTGCGTTCGAAGGTGGAATCGTTGACCGGAGAGAATCCATAGCTAATGCTGTCCCGACTTTGATGTTGTGAATGCCATGAGCTCTGAGAGCATTCACGATTTTTCGCATGGCCGGTACAAGATTCGCTGTTATGTTCCTGTCTTGGACGGAGAGGATTTCGTTTCCGACAAGGACAAATCGGATTTGGGTTTGTGGATAGTAAGGGAGGATATTGGTTTTGACCCAATCTTCAGCTGTGGTTTGGTTGGTGCTGAGAGAAGTGATCTGGTGGTTATGGATGGTTATGGTGACGTAGAGATTGGTATGAGAGAGGAGTGTTAGAGTCTCTGGATCAGCGTCATAGAGCTTGACATGACCAGCTTTGATGGATTTGATGAGATTGATTGATTGGTAGGGAGATGGGAGGTTGTTTCCTTGTCTACCATAGTTGATACCAATCTTGCTTGCCAACGCTATCAATAGTTTCCTCTCCATGTACCTGTGTTGATGCTGGAACCGAGCCGCGGAGCAACAAGAACCTGTAAAACCAACAAAATTATGTTCATTGTGGGAGGAAACAAAGGGGAAAATGTAAACATATATATGATTTATTGATGAAGAAAATGACTTACTAGAAAAGTAAATGAGGGTGAAGAGAAAGAAAGCAACAACAGACATGACTTCCTTTGTTTGGTTCGCAATGTGTTAGTGGTGATCAGATTCTGATTTGAGTGGGCATTCTGTGGAACTTAAGTAGGAGTATGGTGTAAGTTTAGTGTGAAGGAAGATTATAGTTATATTGAGTCATGCAAGAATAGCTTCTTTTGGCTTTTTTTTCTTTGAACTTGTAGCATAGCTCAGTTCTTTTGTGCTAAAAGATCGTTGGTTGGATGGTTCAAATTGAACCAAGATAATCTTTCTCCAAATTTCTCACTTAACATCATTATATATGTTGTCAATTGTACAAAAGTAAAAATAAATACAATGGCAATTGTAGATTGAGAAAACTATATCAATAATCCCTTAGACATTATTTACCAAGTAATTTGTATATGTGTCATGACTATAATCATTCTAAAAAAATAATGATATGTTAAGCTAAAAATGTGACATGGATCCTTCTTAATTATGACATATCTTAACATTATTTATGATAAAATTCAGTTATAGAAATAAAAATAGGTAATAAATATATATTCATTACCATAGTTATACAGCACAAGTGAAAGAATTTAAATATTAGAAGTGATGTATTATAAACTTGCAAACTTAACAAGTCAATAACAAAAGAAAAACTAAAAAAAAATTCATTTGTTTATTGGAATATTATATATTTTCAATGTTTTAAATGCGAATTATAAATTGTACGAATGAATTTCTTTATTATATTTAAGTTTTACGAGTAAATTATTTTGTATATTTCTTATGTTTATGATTTTATTAAATATAATAAATATATATATAGTAATATAATTCATGTTTAAGATACAGTATAAAATATAAATAATATGTAAATAGCTTTTATAATAGATTTTATGTTGCAACTAAAGCTTATACGCAAACTACATATGTTTTATATCTCCATAGTTTTATCTACTTTTAGTCTTTTAAAACATTTTTTTTCAAAATATATACTATTACTTTAAAATGTCATTCTTAAAAAATTCTGATATGTATCATTTACCAATTGATAGCTTAAATCTATAATTACTATAAAAAGAAAATAATGACATAAATTATTAAAATAATGTGACATATAGTTCATTATATACAAAATAATATTATGTATAATTATTATTTCATAAAAGAAAAAAAAATAAATTTAATTTTTTGAACTAAATGGAAGTGCGGATTAAAAATTTCATAAAAATATAATTTTAGTTAGAAATGATTACTATTTCTAAAATAAAAAATGTAAAAATTAATAAAATATATTTTAAAGATATTATGCGCAGGAAAACATAATAGTAGTTTTGAGTTGCGAAGACTTTTTCAATCTAGTACATTGAGTTGGACAATCCTATTCTTACGCATGGCCGATTTTGACCCTATCTAGTTGAAACAAACATATGGGATCCATGATTTATCCAAAGTTCTTAAGGCCTATTTTTTTATTGCTGTTAACATATCAATTTATATTGTGTAGAAGTTAAAGAAAATGGTGGAATCTCTATTATTAAAAGAGAAAAATGCCCTTTAATTTTACCACTTATTTAATTTGAATACCACTGAAATAATTATCAAACCTATATTTAAATATTCTCTATCCTTTTCTCCTATTATAGATTACCTAAATTGATTATTAACTAAAATAAAATCGTTAACAATAACGTAGCTTTATTAAATGTATCTAATAAAATCACAACAATAACAATTTTTGTAAAAGTTCTCTCTCTCTTCCCTCTTAGAGAGAGGAAACTCTCTCGATTTCTTCTTCCTTCTTATCAAACTTTATCCTTCCAGAAGGAAAGAAATCGATCAGTGGGAGATAAAGATACGTTTTGTTTATTTGTATAATAGTTCGATCGATGAGATCGATTTTCTTTTCTGTATATCGGATTTTCACGTTTGCTTTAGCGATTTTGAAGTGTTTTCTCAACCTAAAATCAAGCCGATTGTCATTGTTTCTATCATTTTCTTAGATTTTGGGCTGATCCAAATAATATATCTGAGTTCTATTGGATTATCAGAAGTTCTTCACCTTATGTTTTAATCGATTTTACTTTGCTTGATCTCAAAAATGTTTTCTCTTATAGTTTGTTAGAAAGCTTGGATCGTTATTAATATTAGGAATTAATCTTCGCTTTAGCTATGCGGGAATACTTGACCAAGATCTAAGAATTTGATTATGCTTTGGTGATTCTAAGAAAGTCATAAGAGTTGGGGCTTCCCTATAGGTAGCGTTCCAGCAAGGCTTTTTTCGTGTATCTCTAAGCTTTTCTTTGGGCGTAATCTCTGGCGAGTGGAGAATAATTTCTTTGTGATCGCCAGTGTCTTGAGGTATGAAGAGCATGCAAGCAGAGTCAAAGGAATCAGAGATGGAGATTGTAGGTTCCGTCCGGGTTGCTTACCGGCAACGCGTTCTCTCACCTCGGTTCTCGAAGAAGCAAAGCCACGAAGGCATACACGTGGATCACATGCAACATCATTATCTGATACTTTTGGGTTTTATTTTGGGCTTAACATGTTGTATTTATTTGTTTGATCTATTTGTAAAAGTTATGCCCATTGGGCTTTAATATAACAAGTTGACAAAAAAATCGCAACAATAACATGTTACGTGATTATAAGAGAGACATTTTGAAGTTGTTAGTGGAATTTACGAAACCATAATCTCTCAAAATTCATCCAAAAAATTGAGTTTAGAGAAGCTAAACAAGTCATCTCACGGGTTCAAGATATGAACTTGATTTTTCTTTTCAGATTTGTCTGTGTTGTCAGTGCATAGGTTAGTTTTGCAATTGATCTTCTGTGTTTTTTTATAGATGAATTTTAGAGAAATCTTCTACCTTTCCTTTGTTAACAAAAAAAAACAGGGAGAACCGAGAAGACTTCCCTAGAAGTCTTCTCGGATAAACATGTTAATTTTACAATAGACAAAATTTGTCAGAAATTTGACTTTTATAGAAGACTTCCCAAGAAGTCTTTTAACTATCACAACAAGTCTGCATAAGTTACTTTTGCAATTGACAATTAATCCTAAAAATATTATTTATGAGAAGAATTCCCTGGAAAAGTCAAATATAGTCAATTCCAAAAGTAATCTAGGAAGACTTCTTACGACAGTGAGAAAACTTCATGTGAACGTAAGAAGAATTATAAAGAAGTCTTCTATAAAAAGTCACATTTTTGACAAACTTTAGTCAATTGCAAAACTAACTTTTTATCGTAGAAGTTCTATGAGATTTTCAAAAGAAAATCAAATTCAAAAGTAAGCCAATATTTACAAAGGAAGACTTCTCAAGATGTCTTCTGTAAAGTAGACTTCTTAAGAAGTCTTCCTTCATAAATTTAGTCAATTGCAAAAATGACCTAAACGAAAGATTTTTTAAGAAGTCTTCTCTACGTCAATCTTTATTAAACTTCAATTTTCTCAAAACGTAAAATGAATTTTGCTTTTTTCTTATTAATTCATGTGTATTAGTCAATATTAGAGCTTTTGGGTGAAATTCATAACTTAATTGGAGTTAATTACGAGGTTACAAACATTCATGTTTATTAATGTTTCTAGCTAATCTAAGAAGAATTAAAGTGAAGTCTTCCGTGAGAAGACTTACAGGGAAGTTTTCTACATTCGTTTTTGTAAATTTTTTGTTAAGTAACTTCAATATATATTTTCTAAATTTCAAAAGTGTCAAGTAACTTCAACAATATCAAGTCATGTGGTTTAAGATGTCTTCTTATATCTTAAGATATAATTTTTCATTTTTATGAAATGTAAAATTGCAATTTTCACTTAAAATTTAAGTTTTCCGCTTAAATTTTCATTTTCCGCTTAAATTTCCCACTTCCGAGAAGTCTTCTGAAAGAAAACTTAACTTTTTCTAGTAAGACTTATGTATTGTTTGATCTTTGGTGAATTTTATTAAGTTTTCTTGAGAAGTCATTTCTCTTAGTTTGTTGTAAATTTGACTAAATTTGTATGTTGTTTTGGGTAGTATGCTTAATATATTTTTTTGTTATGAAGTTTCAATAATGTCAAGCACTTTTGGAAAATAATGTTGTAGACATTAACATATTTAGTAATTATTTTCATTAACAGCTTTTCAAATTTACAAAATAATTCTTAATAGAGAGAGTACACATAATAATCATTAAACATACCATAAACATAAGAATTACAAAATAATCATTAACATCTTCATGGGAGAGACTTCTAAAAGTATTCTAGAAGATTTCTAGAAGACTTCTGAAGACTTGTGAAAGACTTCGCATTAGGCAGGAAACTTAAATTATACTAAAATTTAAGCGGAGAACATCTTCCTGTAAGTCTTCTAGAAGTTTTCCAGGAGTCTTACGAAGTTTTCCAAGAGTCTTCCGAAGTCAAAGAACACAATCAAAAACAAAAGAGCGATGCAAAAAGATCAACCAGTTTAAATTGTTAATGATCTAGAGGTTTCACCTACATAAAATGATGTGTTATCTCTCTTGCTTCCATACCACGAGACCAACAAAGAAAAGACCAGACAATTAACCATTAACACTATCATCAACACAAAAGTAGGAATTAAAAAACGTCATACATTTAACCTTCGTTACAATTAAGTTGAATATACACCTTTTTTATAATCTACATATAAAACACACCCAAAAAATACATATTCAAAACTTTATAGATCTACCTTTAAAGGAAGTAGAAAATAGACGAATCATGTAATTAAAAATCTGCCAAAAACAAAGATCGTGGAGAATAGCTTAAAAGAAATTGAATATAAGGTTAGGGTTATGTCAAGTCTAAGAGATTAGGAGAGAGGTTGACGAGTTTTAGGAGTGAAAACAATTAACATTTTGTTGGCAACCATTTGAGAGGACCAGAAGAGAATGTGTAAATTGTTTCCTTTATATAGGACAAAAATCCGTCATAAGGTTAAATAATATTTCAGTATCGAACAAAGACGTTCCGCGAGAAGACTTCCAATTACTGAAGTCTTCTGGAACGTCCTTCCAAAAACCCTATAATTTAATACATGAGACAGATTTTAGAAGAAAGAGTTCTGGCAAACTTAGTGGAAGTGGAAAGACGTTCCGGAATGACTTGCACCATTAACATAGAAAACTTTAATTCTACTAAAATTTAAGCGGGAAGTCTTCCATGGAGTCTTCTAGTGCATTATGAAGTCTTGTGGAAGTCTTTCAAAATCCTATAATCAAATAACTAACTAAGTAGCAAAAAAAAACTTCATTAAACTTAAAATCAATTTATAATGTGATTAATATATACAAAAGTAAACACATATAAGTCAAATTTAAAAAAAAAACAAGATTCAAAAATCTAACCCTAAAAATACAAACAATACTAGAACATATGTTACTATAACCTAAACCAGAGACTATAATGACTCAATCTATATTAACTCATCTATGTTGAAAATAATTCAATTTTAGTATTTTTAAATTTAAATTATTTATTAATGTTTGTAGTTACATGATTTTAATTTTTTCTTATAAATATTTTTTTATAAAAAAATTAAATTATTTTTAAGATTAAGTGTACGAGAAGACTTACAAAAAAGTCTCCTCTCACACAAAAATATTATAATGGTAAAATTGAATACAATTTTTTTGTTTACTCATAAAGAGTTTGTTGTCTTTTCAATAGCATTTTGGGTTATTATTGCATTTAATTAAATTTAAGGTATATTTTTGCATTTAAGGTATATTTTTGCATTTAAAATCAAGTTTTGAATCATTTTTAATAATTTCCCCAACTAGCAAATTAAATATGTGCAAACAAAGAATTGAAAGGTTGAATAAATGGAATTCTTTATCTTAAATCGAAACTTCTCTACATAATACCATACAGATTTAATTGATTTATATACACACAAGATTAATATATGAGAAAATTGAAATATATATATATATATATATATATATAAAGAGACACACGATTAAATCCATACATTCAGTTTCACCAGAATCGTTTAATAACAATAAAGTCCATACATTAATTAATTTGTTTTCACATTCGTATATATCCCTTTACTTGCGGACCAATTCTTAAATAATATTGAAATAAGTGGTTTTTAAATCTTTTGTTTTAAAAAAAAGATCTACACCTTCTGCAATTTGAAAACCATGGAAATGTTAAGAATTATGATTATCTAATAAGGACACCTAATGAACACATGTCTCAACCTTAGAAAAATGATACAAAATCATCATCCTACATGCTAGTGTGCATGCAATTTTCCCTCCCTATAAATAGTGTATGTTCACTTTTTCATTTGGAGATAAGAAAAGGTGTTTGTGTGTGTATAAAAGTTATAATAATATTATTAAGTTCTCTCTCTCAACTTCACATAGTAAGATTAACACTTAAAAAGAATTTTCTTTGTTTATATTATACAACACGTTATCAACATGAGGTTCTTATACAAATAAAGTTATATTAGTGAGGTA